>JABUQX010024283.1:10000-12500 GCA_015478945.1 Trachelipus rathkii
ATGGCAGGAATACTCCTCCTCCTCTCTGTAGTAACTTCTTTTTATTTTTCAAATTTTTAATGTTGAGGGAGAGTTTTTTAATGATGTTTCTATAACGCCGTAGCTTTACCTTCTGAGGCCTGTTTAAAGGAACATTTCCTTTTATAAGATTTAAACAGACTTCACATACACACTGGATGAATTTCTCATCCTCACTAATTAGTTTACGTTTTTCAGATGGTTTCAACTTTTTAAATTTTTTTATAAGAGGTAAATACTTTGCAACTAGAGCACTCATTATTCAGGTATGTATACAGTTTCTATCTCATAGGGCAGAATGTTGGTACGGAGCAGCACTCTGTGCGTGTTTTTGGGGTGAAGTTCACACATCAAATAACCGTGGGGGATTGAAGTAACCTCTTTATATACTTTTAAGAACTCTTTCCTTTGAAGAGGAAACATTTGAGTTGCCAATACATTAATTTGACTCATGTCTCTTCTCTGTCCAAACAACAGTAAATACTGTGTGTTTAAAGAAACACTTCGCATATGCTTGCTTTGATGAAAAATATTCTGCGTTATGAAAAACACAGAGATATTTAGATGGTGAGAATAAACTGTGAACGCTTCTGCTATTTCCAAATTCAATTTGTGCATTAAATCATCTAATACAATAATTTTGTGGCCTTGTATATTGTCCAGCGATCTAATATCGTATATGCCTTCATGAAATTGAATCACATCTTTATATTCTTTAAATTTTTCCTGATAAACATTATAACACCATATTATTTTTACAGGGGTTTGTTCAAAAATCTCCATTTCCTTTAAAATATTTAATAATAGAAAGGTTTTACCACATCCTGTCGGCCCAGCTACAAGACATGTAGCCGGACTTCGGAACGTAAATTTCTCCACATCCATACTCGTCAAGTAGATAATGAATAATGAGTTTAATTAAAGCAGTAAAACAGTAAATCAATAGAGGTGTTGCTTAGCAACACCTCTATTGATTTACTGTTTTACTGTTTTAAGGGCTGTAAAGTATATGTTTTTAATAAAATTTCGTACAATTTTATTAAAATAAAATGTTTATATAACAGAAACTCTGTGTGTTTTTATTCTTACATTACAAATTAAAAATAAAAAAGTATTAAAACAAAAATAAAAATAGAAATAATAAATAAAAAGTAATAAAACAAAAATAAAAAATATAAAAGAAAACATAATGTTAATAAATATATGAGTTAAAACAGTAAAGCAGAAAGTTAAAACAGTAAAGCAGAAAGTTAAAACAGTAAAGCAGTAAAGCAGAAAGTTAAAGCAGTAAAGCAGAAAGTTAAAGCAGTAAAGCAGAAAGTTAAAGCAGTAAAGCAGAAAGTTAAAGCAGTAAAGCAGTAAAACAAAAGCATACTAATCCCTTAGGTAACACCTCTATTGATTTACTGATTTACTGCTTTAAGGTATGTAATGTTAATAAATATATGAGTTAAAGCAGTAAAACATGAGTTAAAACAGTAAAACATGAGTTAAAGCAGTAAAACATGAGTTAAAGCAGTAAAGCAGTAAAACAAAGCATAATGTTAATAAATATATGAGTTAAAGCAGTAAAGCAGAGAGTTAAAGCAGTAAAGCAGAGAGTTAAAGCAGTAAAACAGTAAAACAAAAGCATACTAATCCCTTAGGTGTTAGGTAATAACACCTCTATTGATTTACTGATTTACTGCTTTAAGGTATGTAAAGTATATGTTTTTAATAAAATTTCGTACAATTGTAGTAAAAAATGAATGACTCATAGTATATTTGAAAAGAAATTCTTTGAATAGTTTACATTGATATCATATTTTTCGTTCGCGCGGTAATATTGCGTCTGCGGACGCACGCGGCGGCGGGTACGCGGGGATATGGCGCCTGCGGGCGCACGCGGCGGCGGTTACGCGGAAATATTGCGCCTGCGGGCGCACGCGGCGGCGGTAATATTGCGCCTGCGGGCGCACGCGGCGGCGGTTTCGCGGAGGGGCTGACCTGCGGACGCGGACTCTGAAACGTTTGCGGTCACTGTCTCAAATGTGTAGCTCTTTAGATATATATTCTGCCATGCTATAAGTGTTAGAAAAATACTAACTCATAGTAGGAAGCATTCTAGCAACTTGTAATATACACCATTCGATTCCTCATACCTTATTACCTAGGGGTAGATACCCATATTAGGGCTATTCTAGGCTCAGGGGAGGCTAGAAAAGGCTTGAAAAAAGTGGCACTCAGTTGGCACTATGTGGCACTCACTTGGCACTATGTGGCACTCACTTGGCACTCATTGGCACTCACTTGGCACTCATTGGCACTCATTGGCACTCACTTGGCACTCACCTGGCACTCACCAGGCACTCATAGAATACTCATAGAACACTAATAGAACATCACTAGATACTCCTTACGGTGATTGGGAGCCATCAAACTTGAACCATCAATATAGGCACCATCAAAGATGAACCGCTAAAGATGACGTCATCAAAGATGA
>JABUQX010024283.1:25000-31425 GCA_015478945.1 Trachelipus rathkii
TTGTACCCCCTATAGCTATAATATAATATAGCTAACCTCTCCCGTCCCACGAACACGCCGCCAGCCACATGGGTTATATATATATATACATATATTAATATATAGTATATCATATATACTATATTATATATACTATTACTATATATATAGTATATTATTATATATATATATTATATAATGATATATATATATAATATAATATATTTATATATATAGTATATAGTACATAAAATACGGTGGATAGGACATATATATTAATATTTCTAAGTAAAAAATGGAAATTTATCAATCTCGATACTAAAATCACAATAAAATCATCTTACCTAAATATTTAAATTTAATCGCCTGACATGAAAGTGAGCGAAGACTGACAGCCATTGCTGCAATTTTTTTTATTTCAATATTATTCGATGTAGGTAAGAGGAAAAAGGGCAAGTTCCAATAAGCTCTTTCATCTCCTTAGTTACATTGCTTCTCATTCCCGAGAGTCGGCTTTTCAGATACGCCACAGTACGTAATTTGACCAAGCTTTCTTTTCCTACTGAAGGGCATCTAAACAAATCTGGTAAATATTGGGCCACGTTATTGGCTGCAACAAATAAACTATTTGGATTGGGTGACTTGCGGAACCGTAGAAAACTATCATCCTATGCTGTTTTTGTGGCGCACCTTGCTGTATCTAAATTTCAACCTTCCAAATTCCACATTGGCTTTTACTTAATCTTCATTGGTTGCTTTCGAGATCTTCCTTTAAATATTAACATATTTAAAATTATCTTTTCATAATGGCACTTGTACAAGCCCGTTCGTATGAGAAATTGCAAAGGAAAATTTAAAAACCTCCCTAATTCTGATATTATAATCAAGAATCCAAAATGGTTATAAAAATGTGTGTGAATAATAAGTTCTGCTGGGTCGGAAGTCTAGGAAGTTGGGTCTGTATTTTGGAATTTGTTAATCCTACTAGTACATCATATCAATTCCAATACTCAAAAGTCAATTCAGATTGCTCTTTGATACACTTCTTCAACAATCCAGCCTGAAAAATTCTAATGTTGCATTTTCCTTTATGGTTTCAAGTTTAATTTTATTTAAATGGACTTACGAATTTTGTTCCTGACAGCGATTGAATTATCATATAAAATAAATTTAACTTTGCACTTTATATTATAACGGGCTTTAAAAGGATAATCCTTAAAAAATTTTTTAGTGCCTAGAAAATTTCGGGGGGGCCATGGGCCCCCCTGGCCCCCCCCCCTAAAGCCCATCTGAATGAAGAACGCACAAAACAACGATCAACATAAATAGTATACAAAACCATTCGTCTTTAATTATTTTCAATAACAAAGAGAAGAAGGAAAATAATAACGCCTATTCAGAACCGAAATTTCTTCCTCTGCCTAAATTGTATCGATTCCGTCTTAATAAGAGACGAACGTGGCCCCGACCCTTGTTCAACAGATGCGTTCCTTCGTTGTAAAATTACGTTTCTTTCTATCGATTACACGACGTTTCTCTAATTAAGTGCCCAATCCAAATTGAAATTCAACTGTCGATTTTAATTTCGGGCGGATCGGAGAAGAATCTTGGTAAATTTGTCGTAGTTTACCATTTGAGGCATTAAACTTCGTTCACAGCATTGACCAACAAGTAAATTCAACAATCACACAAATAAGATCGCACTTAATATATATTATATATCTATATATAATATATATATATATTAACATCATATTATACTATATATATTATATATATTATATATATTATTATCTACTAGTATAAATATATATATATATTATTATATTATTAATATATTAATTATTATAAATCGTTGTGATCGATCTACATATAATATTAACAATAGTCTATATTTGCTAATTTACGGTTCCAAGGAAGGACCCAACAGAGTAATTTAGCTGCTAAGTTGATATTCTGAATAAACCTATACAAGTTAAATAATGATTAGAACAATAATTAATAATACACAAAGACTATTTTTACAATCAGCGAACATCTTAGGAAGTTAGTTGGAGCAATAAATACAGTGTGAATGACAATAATGATAATTAATAAATGATAATAATTAATAATAATACAATAATAAAATGATAATATTGAATAATAGAAATTATAGTCATCCAAAAGTTCCAAAAATCTGACTGTCGTCCTTATGAGCAAGCTATAAAGAGTGAGAGAACAAAAGGAGGAATCAATACAAGAGATATATGTCAAAGAATTCTTAAGTAGGAACTTCTGTGTTGCACTGTCAGTAGATTCCTCAACCCACACCTCACCACGGAAATCCAACTGTTGTATTTATAATAGTATAGTAAATATACTACCAATTTTTAAAGTATACATATATCAAAAATGTATTAAAATATACATATATTTATCAATGTATTATAGTATACATATATGCCACAATGCATATCCATATTATATACAGGGATACTGATTTTGTCTTCTAGAGCTCATTCTCTTTCCCTTTTTATAGATATGATTTGATTATCTTCAAAAAAAGTAAAATATATTTTATAATATAATGAAAAATAGTATATATATATAGCTATAAAATTATATATATATATACTATAATATACAAGCTATAATAGTATATATATAATCATTATATAATATAATATAATATATATATAGTATATTATATATTATCTATTATTATCCAGTATTTAGGATATATATATATTATTATATCTTTTTTTAATATTTATTTATATGATAGTATAGTTATATTGCGCGAATATTAATAGCTTCTGTGGCAAACATATAGAATATTATATTATAATATATATATACTATAATATCTATATATTAATATATTAAAACTTCAGAAAAATTCACATAAAAATTATTTTACTAATGCTTTTTACTAATCTAGATTAAGCTTGAATAACCATCATATAAAGTATTTCAATTGTATATACTTTCAATATTACATCATTGTTTATACTTTGTCCATTATTTCTTGAATGTTTATATTTATAACTAATAGTATAATACAAAATAAAAATATAAAAAATAATTTTGAACGAAATATATATTAACAAATTTCATCTAATATATATTTAAAAATTTAATTGCCCTCTTTATATACATATATATATATATATATACTAATATAGCATATATTTATATAGTTATAAATATATATAATATAATTATAGAGAAATTATTATATTTATAATTATATATATAGAATATATTAAATAATAAAAAATGTATATATAATACTGATATGTAAAAAGATTTGTATGTCATAGAAAGTTGATATAGATACTAGTATATATATTATTATATATATTATATATACAGTATAAATATTATTATATTGATTTTTTCGTTTTTTACGATTTTATATGATTTGTTGATATTGTGATTGCAAGTATATAGTGGTAGAATGTTAATTTAACAATGTAATTAAATTAGCATACTGAGAAGGCAGTGAACTTGAATTAAATATCTATGTATTATATAATATATTATATATATATTAAATATAATATAACTATATTATAATATATATATATATATAATTATATATATACTATAGTCAAAATAGATATGTATAGGTATTATAAATATATTATATATATATCTATGATAGTTGTTAAAAATAAATATAGAAAAATATATATAATATATATATTATAAAGTATACTATATTATAAATATATAATAATTAATAAATATATAATAACAATATATATATATATAAATAAATAAATAATAGTAATAAAGAATATACTATAATATTATAATATTATATAATATATTAAAATTATATTTATATTATATCAAATATTTATTAGTATAACATAGTATATATATATATATAGTAATAATTATATTATTATATATATATATAATAATTATATAAGGTATGATAATAAATAGTATTATATATTATATATAATTAATCTATGATGCTATAAATATATATATATTATATAAATCATATAATAGATTTGGTTATTATATGTTATATATTATAATATTATTAACTATACTATCTAAATATAATATTATGGTTTTGGTTGCTTCTTGCTCTTGAACGTAATAATAAGACGAATGAAAAAAGTTCTATACTTTCAAAATTACGAGGGATATTATAAAACTTATTCTGAATTAAAAAAAGGCATAGAACTATAGCATCTTTCCTCTCTATTCTTTGTGCCCTTGCAGATTTTAAAAGATAAAAAAATGTACAAAGTCAAAAATTATAATTCTCTTAAAAGATTAATATGATACTCATATATATTATATTTATGTATAATAAGTAAAATATGTAAGTAAAACATATATATATATTATATATATATAATTATATTATATATTATATAATATATCATATATTTATATAATATTCATATTGTATATATATTATCTTATTATAATATATCTAAATTATTATAATAATATATATATATATATATATATATAATAATTATCTAATATTATATATTAATATATTATATATATAAGTATAATTTATAGCATATTTTGGACCAGCAACTGTTTCCACACGCAAATACACATACTGTCTTTATCGATTGCAATAAATATAGGAATTGAAAGAAAATATAAATGCTAAATTTGCTAAAAATAACTAAATAAGCTCATAAATTCAATAACGATTAATTAATACACCCTATCAGCTAATATCTTTACAAAACTTTAATATAACTAAAATTATTTTATGTAAATTCGGGACTCAAAAGAATTTGGGGGTTAAGTACAAATCACCACAACAGGATTCCATAAATAAGTGGTTGAATATATCAGGGAACGGGAGTGGAACTTTCAACCAACGTAGGCCATCCAATCGCCAGCACGTAACAAACAATTTCGGCTTATAGGTAATAAAAGGCAAGAATAACTTAAATCGCTATTCATTAGTTTCGGTTTAAATCAAATAGCTTTTAAGACACGTAATAGTTACAAACTTTATATTTCTTCCAATGATTAGCTAAAAGCGCACAATAAAATTCACTCACGAATCATTTCACAGAACGTATCCAGTTTCTTGAATTATTGGCTTTGCCGAAAATTTTACGATAGTTTGGTGTTTGTGCTGAATTTGATTTAACATGTTACAAATTAAAGTACGTGAAATCGAACTCTATAAACAAATTTTTTTAGGCAAATTCAGAAAACAATCCTCGTTGATAATCTTATATCCGATTGCAAAATATTCAATACTTTGCTTGGAGTATAATATTGTATTGGTTAAACCTGAATGTCACTTTGTTTTTGTTTGGTCGATCAATTTTTTGGAAGATTGGCCAGTCAAGTTTGTTACATATAAATTGTGGTAAAATACCAATAATTTTACAATCTTTCCATAAACGCTAGTCACGTTCTCCTTAGCTCAGGTCAATTCTTATCTCTGATAAAATCCATTAATTTTTATTGAACAAATTTCTTGTTTGTATTGTTGTTTGCTCTACAATATCCCAACGTATCGTCATTCGTATTCTTCTCTAGGTAACTTTCATCATCGGTAAGCAAAGTAGCTTTGATTCCCTCCATTATTCAGTTTAACAAGAATTCTTTTTCTAAAAACAAGTCACCAAGGTAGCAAAATCCGGCTCCGGGGTTCGGACTTTTTCTCCTTAAAACGTTATACAATATGTTATTTCTTGGTATATTTGTCAATTAAAAGAAGACGAAGTAGGGTTCTAACAGAAAAAAAACTACAGCAGAAAAATATATATTGACTTTAAACTTTAGATAGTGAATGTCTCTGAGTGGAAACTTTCCTTTTTTTTTTTTCTCTTTCTTCCAACAACCCAATTTCACACCTTTCTTATTGCCTTATATTTCCAACCGAAGCTCTTTTCTCTTCTGAAGTCCATTTCCACAGCGACTGTAGCGAAAGGGTCTCTCTTGAAAGCACTCTAATTTAATTTTTATACAAACTCTCTTCATTAATTTAATCTCCCAAATACTTACTTGGTAGATCACAAATAATATATTACTTAATAATATAGATAGTATATATTATATATATATTCATATATAAGATTAATATTTATATAATATATATATATATATATATATAATAATTTATTTATATATAGTATATTATAGTATATATAATATAGTATATTACAATATTTTTCGTAGTTTCTCAATTATTATATTATAAGATGATAAAACGTATAGAACTTGAATGTCCTTTAGTATGTAAGAATTCAGTAGGTCCCTATATGCATGTATTTATACTTACTTTCCCTTTAGTAATGAAAACTAAGAACCTTTGTATAAAAGTCGAAAGATACAACAAAAACAAAATGTTAACTTACGTTAAAAGAATGTTTTGGGAAAATTATTGGAACATTTTTTTTTTGTTGTTATTATCTAAGTTATATTATTATTTATATTATTATTGATTATTATTT
>JABUQX010024284.1:0-25000 GCA_015478945.1 Trachelipus rathkii
AGAAAGAGAGAACTCTCTACATATTCTCACCAACACGCACAACCTACTTCACTCTAATTACGTTTCAACTCCACACATTATATATTAGATTCATATCTCACACCTACGCATATGCATACCATCACAGATTGTTACCCTCACTGACAAAATTGATCTACATTAAGATCTTATACACACAAATCTTCATCCACACCAATAGCTCCAACGCAATTACCATGCAATTACACAGGTAATCAACTACCTCATGTAAGACCTACATGCGCACATCAAGTACTACTCAAGTCCCTTTACATCCACCCACACACGAATATATTCAACTTGCAACCCAGCAAAACGCCATCCTTGGCCTGCCATTTCACAACTCCCCTAGTACTACCACTACACCAATCTACAAGCCCAATCATACACCGTATCCCACTTCCTCACTGACCCCAACACAATACAACCAACTCAACACCAAATAACCTCTACTCTCAACAAACTCAAGCCACCTAGCCATCCAGCATGCTCACAACCAAAGCCATTCATCCTAACAATGAAACTAACAACACTGAGGACTGTCCTACAACTCAACCAACCAAACTCAATTATACTACACTTATGAATAACTGTATTAATGAACTTATACAAACAGCCATTACCATATTTAACAATATACTATACTGCTACAAATTCTCATCATACCCAAAAAAATCTACTACTATCAAAACTCATAACAGATCAGCAGCACAAACATAAAAACAGAAATCATGCCGCAATAATAAATAGGTAAGGGCACCCTCCATCAATCATCTCATGTCTCAACATCAATTCTAACAACTACATTATACCCCCTGAGCCATCAATACCCACCATGGATTAACATTTAACATAACCCCCATCAAAATAAGTACAAGAAATTGAAAGTAACCAAGGAGAACATTACACATAACAACCTGAGTCTCAACTACCAGCTAATAATGCGCTATAACACGAAATCACACCATGTAGTACTTATATTATAATTTTTAAACAAACAAAATAAAAAAGAAAGAGTATAATCGGAAAAAGTAAGTAAATAAGAAAACGCTTCAACTATCGTCTAGTAGCATAAATATGATTTTAATTGTAAAGCTATTTTTAACCTATACTCAATAATAATAAAAACTAAATAAAAACCTGCAATAAAAAAAAGCTTCCCTAATTAACATCTATACATTAACGCCTGTTGCAAATATCACATAAAAACCTAAGAATATAATTTATTCTTCTTCTACCTCATTTTCTCAATCAATCATTTGTTTATATGTAAAGATTTGATCCACACAATCCTCAACACTCCTAAACGCACATTGATTCTTACAAACCTAATCAAGTCCTTCAGTCACTCGAGCGCAGCTCTATCGAGAACACGAAAATGCCAGCATATTATTCACTAGCAACACTCAATAAACTTATTATCCTCAAATATAAAATTTATATAAAAATAAAAAACCTAAAATAATATATATTATTATATAATACTATTAATACATAAAAATAAATATAAATAAAAATTACCAATAAAATAAATCATATAATATACAAAAAAATATAAAAAAAAAAAATAATAAAAAATAATTAAATAAAATAATATATACAATAATACCTATATATATATAAATAAACAAAATAATATAATATAATAAGTAAATAATAATGGACGTAATAAAAAAAATAATAAACATATAATTACGACTATATAACCTTACAACAAAGCTCAACATATAGGAGATGAAATTAATACGAATCAAAACACACATCTCCCCGATTCACTCGTGTGGTATCTAACCTTCTCTGAGAATACTGCGCTGATGGCAAAAAGAAATCGACATAATTTGCGGAAGAAGAAAAAAGACCGGGCATTATTGTGAGGTTATCTAATACACCAAAGGATACAAAGAATTACATAAATAAAATAGTAATATATTATAAGTAAATATAAAATAATTAATATAGAATAATAATAAAAAGCTTTAACATAAATATTGTAGTTTAATAGGTAAATAAAATATAAAATTATGGAAAGAATTACATTAATATATATAAAAAAATATAATAATATAATATTCATAATAAATAAATCAATAATATAATATAATAACAAATAATATAATATAAATATATATATATATATATATATATAAATATAGATAATTAGGAATTATGTATAATATAATATAAAATATATAATATAAAATAATAAATAAATCAAATAATAATAATAAATTATATAAATAATAAAAATATAATAATAATAATAATAGATTCAAAAGTAAATTTATAATGATCTAGAAATAAAAAAATTTCTTAATAAAATTAAATAAATATTAATATAATATATAATATAAAAATAATAAATAAAAAAATAAATATATATTAATATACCAAATATAAAACGTTAATATAATAATATAATACAATATATTATATATAATAATATAAATATATATAATATTAATTAAAAATTAATAAGATAATAAATAATAAAAATAAATATATAATATATATAAAAAAATAAAAAATATATAATATAATAATATCGATCAGGAGCGTATATTGATATTTACATTATGAAATAATAAAATATAAAATCTACTTTAACTGAAGAAAATCTATCTTGAAACCCTCTTTGAGGTAATGTGACGTGTCAATGAACTAAAATATCGGAAAAGAAAGCAGTAGAAGAAAATATGACAAAAAGTCGAAAAGAAAGCCCAGCACCTTACCACAAAAAAGCACAGGACCACTGATAATAGAACCAAATTAATTAGATGAAAACTAAATACAGTCACAGACAGAAAATTACCCACCCTAGAGTACTTCAGCGGACTAAAAGAGCGAACGAGAGAAATCCTCAACTAATGGTAAAAATAACGTCCAATAGTAATAAGGGATCTCATAAAAATCACCTTATGGCACCACAGAGTAGGGACCACTAACCATAAACACACTAATACAAAAACCAAATACCAGCCATTCACTCACTATTTAATGCACCTTTAATTCTCGCCTCTCACAGCAAACTCAACATTTACCTCATCCTTCAGAAACATTCGTAATCACACAAATGACTCAATCCAACTTTTTTCTTATACGGTCCAACCAGCCGGTTCACAGGTTCCCAGACCACTACCCACTAACAACAGCTATAACCAAACCGACTATCATTCATCCTCTCCACACAAAACCAAACTATCTGCAACATAACTTTAAATTTATTCCTCCTCATTTACCCCTTTCTTTACACAACCCACACAGCTTCTGAATAACGTTCATATCCAATGAAACACTATTAAATCAATATTCTATCTCACACTAGCACGCACCAGCTAAAGAATTGTCAACATCTGAACACATTGAGAAAACTTTATAGATCTATACTTCTTATTCAGACCATAGTCTCCACTACTATACAAAATAACACAGGTAACAACATACGCAACTCAAAATGTAAGGACCCTAGCGCAACTACAGACATAATATAGATCTCATAATCATTCACAATCAATGATAAATATAATTGCAGAACACCAGTGCCAACCTCTCTGAAAATATTAACAAACTTATCCTACTCAACTCTGAGCAATCATCCGTATCCACAATTATCTCACATCCACAATATACGATACCTAAAAGTATATAAAAACTCAGACCCAACTTGTACACAAGCTGCATCACCAATCTAACATAACTAAGTAAACACGAGGAACTAATCACTCACCTTCAAACCTAAACCTTACTTACTTTTACTTCGTTTAAAAAATTTTCAAAACCCCTAATCTTTACTTTTACACACCCGACCAAATCTCTCTACCAATCACTCTCAAACTCATCAAGATTCGATCATTTGATTTCATTACGAATATATCACAGTATAAATATAAAGGTAGGTAGCAACCCACTGCCACTCAATCTTACTATTCCTCTGAGTCATTCTAACACTCATTTCCCTGCCACCTAAAACCCACCTCTAAATTCTTTCACATATACCCATCCATATACACACAAATTTAGAACTATACTTAAGGGAGAGACCATAACACAACCCTGCATATCACATCACCGACTATATAAATAACAATGAAACACCAATCAAACTATTTGAGAACACGGACGCACAGGCGCATAAACACACAACAAAACCGAGAGAGCACTACACTATACCAAAAACAATACTGTTTGAATCCCATTCAGAAAGACCTCCCACCAATCACATATAATCACTAACACACCAATGACCATAAAAGAGCGTTTAACCACTATTACCTATCATAGCCTGTTTGGCAAAATCGCAATAAAAACCTAAATACAATTTAATTCTTCTTCTCCCTCAATTTTCTCAATCATTTGGTTTCAATGTAAAGATTTATCCGATACCACCACCATCAACTCTACCAACAACCAGCTAAAAATACACCTTAGATTCTCTATGATACGCCGATACATGAATTCTCAGATCACAGCTCACTCCTGTCGACAAAACCATTCCGCATCCAATATCATACAACATACAAACACTAAACACAAAATAAACTTATATTCCCCTAAATACTTTCTAAAACAAGAGTTGGCGAGACTTAATCTCCAACTTAAACCCTTATTAATCGAAAGAAATAGGGATAACTGAGTAACCACCAAAGCTCTCCACCTCCAAAATTATCCCTAGACACATATAGACAAAAACCTGACTACCATAAAAAATGTGTTATAAATATACAAAGAAAAGCAAACTTCATAAATCCAGGTCCAATCACATATATACGAGCCTCTTTCTTGAATCATATTCAGAGCCAGTAATTTTTCATTACTATAACCAGATGCAAGATATAGTACACATTTACGTTCAACTTTCCTCACTCTAAATAACTCATACTATACCCTTCCTCGCCTTCGCGTAATAAAAACCACATCACCCCCCAAGAATAGCCTAGTTCCTTCTTGCACCTCAACCCACACACAGTATTCACCCTATCACCCCAACTCCACAATGCCTCCACACACCAACGGCCAAATCACTACCTATATATACCATAACCAACAAAACTAAAAAAATAAAAAAAAAAAAATAAAAAAACATCAGAAAAAAAAAAAGGGACAAAATCAACATACAATCTCATTAGTACAATAATTATGCAAGATTAATAGCTTAATAGATATACAATTCATCCACAACTGCCCCTCTCCACAGTCCAAGTTATACAATCAGTTAACACAAAAAGCACGCATCACTCACCTTACATTTATAATCATAAGCAGGTAAATTACCACTATTCCTACATTTTAACCTTATCGAGGCGTTTACCATTCCAGAAAAGTTTTCACTAATTACCCAATATGATCAATAAGTTCCCATTCATCATCCTATTCCCAAACTGGATTATATTAATACCAGGTCTTCTTTCTCCTACGGATAACCTTTTAGTATTAATCTATTTTCCTCCTTATATAAATTGCACAATTACTCCTTAATATATTTTGAAACTTAATCATAAATTGAAGCATTTTAGTTACATTCAACAGCAACGCTTTCACATTTTATAGATAACATTGCAACCACACGCTATCACCTATTATAGTACCCGATTGCATCACCTCATTAACATTCCTAACATAAAACATAACGCTCATAGTTAAACATTCCTATTAACTTCACTAAGCTATATAACACATCCTAACAAAATATACTTACTTTTGCACACTTGAGACTATAAATCAAATTGCTAATCACTTCATATTTGCTCCCCAGATTATGTGATTAAAGTATGATCAACTTGATCACATTCAACATGATTATAACTACTAATAGCAGAGCGCTTCACTATACAACTTATCTCACTATTAATTATACCTTGTAAACAAAATTTAACTTTTCACTCTTATAAAAGTAGTATAATCGAAAAACCATTAAATTCGTATATCACACCTCTCACACTCTCTCGTAGCATCACCAAGCACAAGCAACCACATATCCCAACTAAATAATTCTACAGGTATAGAAAACACACCATAATGCAATATCCCGAATACATACCACACTAGCATAAAACCCCTCAGCAAACGATGAAAAAATAAAATATAAATAATTAAACATAGATTTAACATCAACTACATACTTCAACATCTTCTCACACACACAAAATCAATCATACATATTTCCTCACGTATCGCAACAGACACCACCATACATCTTAACTATCAAAAACACAACTCTAAAGTAATAACACTATAAATGAAATATCACTTGAGTGTGTTTAAAGAAAATAATATAATATAGCACATCAACACTCTGCTCAACTACTATACAAGAAAATATACAATCACCTCTTCCTACGCGATTTCTCATATTCACTCATAAACCGACAAAAAAACCCCAAACCACCTGTTTTCATAACAATCCTTTAATATTGATTACCTACTACCAACCATATACCAGAGTATACCCCTCACAAAAAACTAATTCGAGAATCTGAAGCTCCTACTCACAAAACCAATCTAAAACATACATTTACAGATTATACAAAAAAATCCGTACATCATATCAACATTATCCTTACAAGATGGACCAACGTCACAAATACTAAACATACCCTTGACCTTTTCAAAAAACTTATATTAAATATAAAACCACATTAGAATATATATTGTAGGACTCACAAAAAACACCAAAGATCTAATCCATAGCTCTGTAACCACAAGTCAGACACATCAAAATTAGCAACTCATTCTACTTACCCCTCCTCAATAATCCTATTCCACACATAACCAGCAGACACACATATTCACACCACAATAATAAAGCACAACTCATTATATCACCACGTTTCCTTTCATCTGTTGTTTCAGTCCAAGCGAAGCTAAATACAATTTGCACCTTACTAAATACAATCCATACACCATCAACTCCTCTTACTCCTCAACATAAATATAGGGTAGGGTATAATATATAAGTAAATAATAATATATATAGAAAAATAAAAGAAATAATATAATAATATAAAGGTACCTCAATAAATCACAACACTATAATAGCTAATAGTTTCTATATCCCAAATAAAACCAAAAAAAAAACAATCATATAAAAAAGAAAAATATACGGATGAAAAATAGATTAAAACCAATATTATAAAAAATAATTAATATAATATCAATATATACATAGTTATAATACTATTCAGATAAAATCATATATAATAAAAATAAAATACTAATACCCTAACCTCAAAATATCATCATCAATTACACTTTAAAAACTAATTCAATTCGACAAACTAATCAGGAATCAGAATCTACACATATTGTGGCAAAAATAATAAAAACACTAGATATAGAATCAAGTTTAGGAGTTGTATGCAGAAAAGAAATAATATATCAAGACTGCTTAGTCAACATAAGTAACTAAAATTGACACAAATAACACACAAACAGGATGAAGATAAGTTAATTATCCAATTATATAAATATATATATATATAATATAAAAATATATATAATATAAGAAATATAATATATAAATAAATAAATAAATATATAATATAATATAATAAAATATATAATATATATATAAATATAAAAAAATATATAAATTATAAATATATGAATATTTTATCATATAAATATATAAATAAATAAATATATAATAATATAATAATATATATATTACTTTCTTTCTTTCCTCATTTCTTCACAAATTTACCTCTGATTTTATCTGCCAGCTGATCAAAAAGGGCTGTAACAAGCCTATCGAGAAAAGAAAAGCAGTGGAGAAGCATGACAAACGTCGAAAAGAAAGCCGTCACAAGCCTTACCCCCATAGCCCCCTCTATAACCATATAAAATTAAAGCAAGATGCTCGTCCACAGAGACAGAAAGAATTCCAGGACTACCAATATGAGCAATACATGGGAACCAAAAAGCGAACGGAACACCCACTATGGTAAATTGTACATGTAAAGGGTTTCATCCCCTAGGCCCACAGGATGAGCACAAAACAACCACAGATTGCCCCAATAAAAAAAAAAAACAAAACCCCGCCATTCTCCCTCCTATCATGCACCTTTATTCTCACGCCTCTGCCAAACTCAGCGATTTCTCTCCTTCAACTTCGTTTCACCGCCTCAATCCACTCTCTTCGGTCTCAAAATAACCAGCGTCGTTCCACAACACACCACCACTATAAAACAATAACACGCTTAACCAACCGAACATGATCAACTCATAATACCTATAAAATCCACATGACCAAACCAATCTCAAACATACTATTCAATTACTTCTCAATCATTATACAACCCTTTCTTCACACGCAATAATGATAAAAAGATAATCTAAGCCCATAGGGCCATAAGATTACGAATACAACAAATCTTTTGTAAAAACTTCTCAAAAACACTACACACCAACTAAGATTGATCCACTGACACATGAATCTTTAGATGCTATATTCATATATTACCAGACAGCATAGTCTCAACTACCCTTATAACAAATACACAAGGTAAACAAACAATAAAACCCTATGTAAGAACTCTAGCGCACTCAGACTATAGTACCCTTATACAGCACAGACGATGAATTAATTAAGCAACCAGCAACATTCACTGAGCCGATTCAATCTACAACTTTCCTACTACATGCCTCTGCATCATCCGTTCCCTTCTCATCAACACATACCCTAAATATTTAAAACTCAGTCACTTGCTCCCAGCTGCTCACCATCTAACATAATTCACACTGAGGATCTGTCCTCCACTAATATTACACCATGAACCTTAACTATGAGATAACGTATTAAACATACAAAATGATACGGAAATACATCAAACAATTAACAAATAACATCATTACTAAAAAAAAAATGCAACAAAAACTATCTGCTTCAGATAATCGCAACACAAAGACCAGAAAACACAAAACTCCAGCACCACCGGCATATATAATAGGTAGAGCCGGACCACTCGCTCAAACACCCATCAAGTCTACATTCTCACACCCATTCTCCACATCACTTCTAGACACAATTTCCCTGCCATCCCCCACCAAACACCTCAACCCAAACCCTCACACCAAAACAACCCAAATCGTAATATACTTAACATAACACCACAAATCCATATACAAATTCGAAAACCAATGAGAGATACAATAACACAAGCCATGGGTCTCACTCCACTATTAAATCCCTACAAAAAAAGTACGCAATACGCATTTGACCAACCGAGGAAAAGAATAATTGCAAATCCATATAAGTATAACAAATTATATATAAATTAAATTACTTCTTCTCCCTCATTTATATCTCTATCATTATTGATATAACAATGTATAAAGAATTATGATATGAACCACAGACTAAACATCCATCAATAATACCCACTATTCACTGGAAAACGCAAACCTTGTTTCTTAAACAAATTAACATAGATATCAGATCCCTCAGTTCAAGACATCGACGCCACACAAACATCTAATTTCACGACCAACAAATAAACAATACGCCGAATCATATAAAAACACTACTCCTACATTGCAGACACTTCACATCAAAATAACTTATTCACACCTAATACAAAATTATTCTAACTCAACATTCCACCCCAGCACTCTTATAAATATTCACACTTACAGCCAGCTTAATACAAGGTACATATAATCACCCTAGCACATCGTGAGAGTCCACACGTCACCTCGATCACACGAACACAAGAAGATTGCACAGAATCCCTTGGAACTATACACGCATACCATCCACATCCGCATAAGAACAACATGGCTTCCTATTACAAATTCCACTTATTAAACCAAATCACAATATCAATCACCATAATCCCGCCCTACCACCGAGCTCCTTGATACACATATTTCACTAGTAATTTCAGGTCGGTAACTAACTAAAAAGCATCGACCACAAGGCAAGAAAGATAAGTTAAAATATTCTTTTGTAATATCGATAAAAGACACAACCGAGACCAAACATTGTACCACAAATATCGAAAAAATCCTCTAATCTTCTTATCTACCCTTTTCCCTTCAGAAACCCCCTACTGAAAAAAAGAACAGTGCTGTAAAAACACAACACGACCAACAAACCTAACACTCCATCCATCTCACCTTTAGCTAATGACACCATTCATCTCACCCATAATACTATTCGCGACTATAATGAGCACAATCCATACAACAAACCACCCAGCACACTTCCTAACATAACACGCCTCATCAATTAACTGTGTGAATATAAATATCTACGTTCAGGATTAATATCAATAAGTGTTACATTACCTAACGACAAACCACTCACGACATCTACATTATTTCATCAAGTTATCAAAAACAGACACAGCATAACGGTCCTAAATTACACATTGATTTCATAGCTGCGGTAAACCACAGATATGCCCTATGATATTTTACTCATTACGAGTTACGACCTTTTCGCCGACTTACATTTCACCAGGAAAAGAAGCTTCCTAATTACTACCATTTTGAGTATTAGTCCTCATTACATCCTCCCGTTCCAAACGTTCATTACCTCTTGTTTTCATTCTAACGTATATGCAACACTTATTAGTATTTCTTTTTTTCGCGCTCCTTATATAACTTACCACCATTAGTGCCTGCCAAATGTCTCACATCATATTTAGCCTCTTTTAGGTAACAAATATATTCAACGCAACAGGACTTACTTTCATATAGCCTATCTAATACCAGCCTCGACTTGAGCTTGATCTCAACACTCCTTCATATCCACCAGTAATACGATTGTTATACTATTGCATACTATCCTACTTATTAACTAAACATATCCACGGAACACTTACCCAATAGAATTAGCACTGCTACACACATTGCTATCTTCTAATTTGCCTACCCATGAATTTGTTCAGAATAATAAACATTGATTCATCAATTCAAACCCGAATTTACATACGAAAGAGCATCATTACCATATACTTATTCAACTTATTAGTCATTGCTCACTTTAACATTCATCAACTACTTAAATTTTAACCATACTATACCATTTCAGGTAAATCAGAACTTATTCACGTACTCAAAATCAAGCTCCCACGTTAAAAGCTTAATACTTTAACACTTAAAACATAAAAAACAAAAACAATAATGCATTGACACGATAATACCCATCCTAAAACCCTCACGTGCAATATTAACACCCTCCACACCCAACATAAATTCACACAACTCCTTCTTTTACAGCCAACAGCCCGCAAAAATACCAACTGCATAATCTTATTTTTCACACTCGATGACCATCTCTACCTTACATCCGAATTCTCTATCTAGTATACTTATGGATATTCTTTGTGTTTAACAGAAAGTAATTACTTTACACAACATACCTCTGCTCTTCACAGAAATGCAATCACCTTTCTACCCATTCCGTACATAAATTATCTCAGAAAGAAAACACCGCCAAACCCCACCACCAAAACCACCTGTTATACCTCTCTTTTCTGATTACCTATATCACCATATCCAACCATTCAGAGTACCCAACACTATCAATCTGAAGCTATAGACATATCACACACCATCACAGAACAATAATATCATTACAGATATTTCCCAAAAAATGCAGTACTCTCATATCAACGAGTTTCTCACTCCAGATGGACCATAATCGTCACACCACACATACACTTGACACATTTCAAATTAAATATTTAAACCATTAGAAATTTACTAAGACTAAATATTCAAACACACAACAAAGTCTACCAATAGCTTGAGTAACCACAGAAGGTTACATCTCATCAAAAATTACAAAACCTCCATTCTCTCACACCTCACTCTCATTCACTCTACCATACAACCAGCACAATACACACTTAATTTATCACACAACAACACAACTTACAATATTCACCATTTTCCTTTACATGCATTTGTATAATTCATAGTCACAAAAAGCAGAGCAAATCAAAATAATTGCCAAACACTATCAATAAATCTATATAAATTTTTGCCCATATACACCTCTTTCCTCTTCTCCTCAACAATTTATTCCGACGTCACTACAATCCATGTCCCATACGATCAAGTACAATTTCGCCGAAAAAATTAGAAAGGTCGTTATAAATTAAACGGCGATCACATACAACCATATAGCTCACGTAGCATGCATCAGCATTCTCTAAGGCAACGAGACTAGGTGGTTAAGTTGGGCAAGTAGCCAAACCAAGCTTACCCCACCAAGCCCCTAAAGTCAGACTTCTACGACACGTCAGGACATAAACACGAAATGTGGGGAAATATCCTTTCTTACCGCGCTACAACAGGGAATAAATGAGAGTAGGGAGATGTATACCCTGTAAGTGTGTTATTAGAAGTGGGGTGTGTACTCTGTAATCATGTGTATATAATAATTATTGGTTAGAATAAAATATGTGGTAAAATAAAGTAATATGTTTGCCATGGAGGAAGAGTGTGTGAAAGAATATGAAACGCAAAAAGAGAAAGACGAACCAATCAAATAAAAATCGGGAGGTAATTTCACTTCGCTTCGAGAGTAATGCGTGGTACAATCTGTCCGCTCTAATATAGATATGTAAGTAATGTATATAAATATTATAGATGATATAAATATATATATATATACTATATATATACTACTTACACAAAAATAAAACTATATATATAATATAATATCATAAAAAAAATAATAATAATATAAAATATATAATATATAATATAATATAAATGATAATATATATATAATATATATATATATATATAATAATATATAATATAATATATATACTTAATAAATAAACTGACTAACTAACTAATCCGTTACTTAAAAAAACGTTACTACGGAGAACTAGTTTTTTGAGTAACGGAGTAAACGAAGACTCACGATTTACTATTTTCTTAATCATGTAACACAAAATTACCGAATAAGTTCCGTATGTACTTACCTTTTGCCCGTTACTTTTTAGTCTGTACATTTTGTTCGACTTCTTTGCAATGTCAGATAAGCCAATAATGAACCCACCATCCCTCCCAGGTCATGAAAAATAAAAACATGCCTTTTAAGCTAAATATAAGCTATATACCCTACTCATATACTCAAAATTAAACGTACCCACCATAATTAACTATATTATATATACTATATATACCACTATACAAAAAACCAAAAACAGTAATAATAGATCACTAACCAATATATATATATATACCGTCAATCATAATAAATAGCGTATAAATTACATATGCTATCTATTACTATAAATCATACACTCTAATCAAAACCCTATATATATATATAATATATAGCGAGGGCACAACATCTGCCATCAAGAACTTTAAATAGAACAGATAATGGATACATTCGTACTGGATGAAAAGGACATGAGTGACTAAGAGAGCGTGGTGGGAACACTTTCGAGAGGAGAAATGCTGCATAACATGGCATACAAATAAAGAAAGTGACAGTCGAATGCATATGTTAGGAGCATTTCGAGGGTGGAAAAGGAATAAGTCTTTTGGAGTTGAAGGTATAGGGTAGAGTGACGAAATAGAAAGAAAAAGTCACATACCCTGCTAGGTGTCACAGATGACACATAGATATAAACGGTGAAATGATCAAAGAAGCAGAGGGCGATGATGCGCCTCGATTGATTGAGGATTTGGAAGTTGTGTAAACCAAAAGCGTTTATCAGAGGAGAGGCAATAAACGTATTCGAACGGCACATTGGACGGAGAGCAGTAATAGTACCCCGATTAAAAGATACCGAAGACGTATACAGGAGATAATGGTAACTGAGATAAGTGACAAAATTGAACTATGGGAAATTAGTTATATTGATGAAGTAAGCTCGAGGGCACGCAAGAATATGTACTGGTATTTTGCGTCGAAGAGTGCGTTGCAGTGACTCACAGAACAGGGATGCCGCATTTAGAAAGTGATCAAATCTTTACATTGGCAACAAAATATGAAATGAGACAATATCATAGTATAAAAAATATAGCTTAGATAATATTAAATATTTATTTTGGTCTCCAAAAGGACATGCAACAGAGGTATGACCTTAAAGAAGAGGATTGTGTAGGGAGTAGGGAGTAGGGAGTAAAGAGGCTTTAGGAGGGTTGGTTTAGGATGCGATAAATTTTGGAAATGAAAAGATTTGGAAAGTAAGAAAGAGATAATTGGGAGTATGTCGTTGGTACTAAAGAGTTTTTTGTATTTCGTATAAGTAGGGTTAATTTATGGTAAGTTAGGAAGTATGGAGTATAATTGTAAGGAATAGGGAGTTGGGATTATTTCGTATATAGACTCATTGGTATGTCGTAGATAGTAGGGAGTTAGGAATATTTTGCATATGGAGTAGTGAGTATGTCGAAGGTATTAGGGAGTTGGGAATATTTCGTAAAAAGAGTAGGGAGTTTGTCTTTGGTAGTTGGGAGTATTTAACATATGGATTAGGGAGTATGTTGTGGGTAATAGGGAGTTGGGACTATGTAGTAGGGAGTATTGAGTAAAATTAAGGAGTAGGAAGTTGGCAGCATGTAATAGAGAGCTGAAATTTAGAAGTATATGTTAGGAAATATGGCTTTGAGTTCTACTATTTTATAGTACAGACTATTGAGTAAGTAGTAGGAAATATGTAATAGGGAGTATAGATTTGAAAGTATGTAGATGAGAGAAGGGATAAAAAAAAGGTTGATTTTCGTTATTGGAAATTTGATAAGGAAGTATATAGTAAAACGTTGATAATTAATCGATATTTGGTTATATTTCCATTCTTCGATTAATCGGTAATGGGAAAAAAAGAAAGATCGTATTTCACAAACTAATAAAAAAAAATACTCAAATATTTAAAGGTGAAACCCAAAATTTCACAAACTTATAAAGAAAAACAAAGAATTCGCGCAAACATGTAAATGTGAAACTAAAAATTACACAAAAATAAAGAAGGTGCAACAAATGCTAAACAGTATTAATGTGAAGTAATATATTACAAACTTATAAGCAAATTTAAAAAATAAAAAAATAAATATTACATATACGAAAAAAGAAGTCACAAAAAAAATGCGCAAGCATGTAAGAATGAAACTAGAAATTACAAAAAAGATATGAGGATACAAAAAAGACGCAAAAAGATATAAATGAAAAAAATTTCACAAAATCATCAAGAAAAACTAAAAATAAACCAAAAATAGAGAAATTCACTAGAAATATAAGAAACATTTGAAAAATGTATATCAAAATATCGGAAAATATCAATAAAACAAAATGAATTCAACTTTAAAAAAAAAAATTGAATACAAATTAAAAGTAATAAAAGAGTTCTAGAGGATAAAAACAAAAAATAAAATTGCAATTTAAATCAGTCTCTGTTTTTTATCCCAATAGAATTTAATTTAAGCCGTAATTTTATTTTTTATTTTATTTTTTTATCAATAATTAATACTTTTAATTTTGATTTTCATTTCCACTTTTTTGATTTCCAATTTAAATTTACATATATGACTTCATTTTTAATTATCGTTACATTCCGTATTTATATATTTCACTTTGTAAGTTTCGAGGATGTATAAATATCAATATGTATTTAAAAATATCTCCCAAATGTGTCTGCATAACAAGAGTAAGCATATATTATATATATATAATATATTATAAATATATATAATATATATTATATATATATATATATATATATATTATATATATAATAATAATATATATAATATATGAGCCAACTGACGGGTCAAAAATGATTGATAAAATGAGAGGGAAAAAGAAAAGAAAAAGATCAGAAAAAGAAATTTAGGAAGAGGACCGAGAAAACACAAGAACTTGACAACAAAGGAATTTAACATTTGCGGAGTCGCTCGTATAGGTGAAAAAGAACTAATCAAGCACCAAAATAAGTCGTAGCTCAGCGGCAAAAACATCGCTCGTCGAACTAGCGAGAGACACAGTCTCTTCAGGTCGGTCGAGTGAGTGTGAGTTATTATTTCTGTTCGTCTTGCTCAGACTTAAAAATAGAGCACACCCCCTCCTATAGGTCTGCCCTTGGAGTGGTGTTAGCTGTAATATATGTATGTATATATATAGATATATAATATATATAAAGCACATATAATATATATTTATATATATATATATAAAAATATAAATATTATATATAAATAATATAAATAAAACGGAAATATGTATAGCATATATTACTATTTCGTGCAACATTTTCTTTGCTTCCCACCTTAAAAAAAACCAAACATATAAAAACACATTGAAAATTTTGAAATTATGTAAAATCCGGAAACAAATTCTTCAAATACAATCCTATCGCCTTACTTTACAAACGATTCTACATTACAAACAGTGCATCGCCTTAACCATCCGTAATTTAGCAATCGTAATTTAAAATTCAAAAGTACCTTGATCCCTAAGCTCTTAAAAGATTCATCTGCGAAGCTCATTGTAAATTTCTTTGACACGCATCCTGTATCTCTGCGTCAATGCTTAATTGCTTCCTTATTCATGTGAGTTTACGGAAATACTTTTTACAGAAAATTGGAAGGAAAAAAACGCCCAAATCTTGAGCCAAAGAATTTTAGGCTATACTGAACATGCAAGACGCTGTATATTTAAGACAGATTTAACACTTTTAAATAAATATATTCCTTTTCGTCTTGAGTGTAAGAATAGTGTAAAGGAGGTGATTGAGGTAATCGCTAAGTAGATAACTCGTAAAAGATGTTGAAATCTCTATACAGTTTGCAAAATCATTTTAAAAACTGATCTAAAGGGGCAAATAAAATTGGACATAAAATAAAATAAATGAGTCAATATATAAAAGGCGAATAATAATAATAATAAAAAAATAATAATAATAATAATAATAATAATAATAATAATAATAATAATAATAATAATAATAATAATAATAATAACAATAATAATAATATAATATAATAATAATAATAATAATAATATAATAATAATAAATAATATGAAATCGGAAGTAATATGGAAAATAAATAGGCCTCACAAAAGAAGATGAGTATTATCTTTGCTTAGGATCGGCCAAATATTTAATTGTTTTTAACCAAGTTTTCTATAAATATTAAGAAAAACCATTATTTATTTCTGAGTTACTCTTTTAATTTCTTTATCCAAAGGAGCTCCCAATTAGATGTTATTTGGTGGGCTCTGTGTACGAGTGTTTTTATTATAGATATATAGCGATATGTTAACACCACCTCTCGCTTATTAATACAAAATTGTAAACAAAATAAATAAATGAAAAGTGCCACCGATAATTATAAAAAGCAAATAAAATTGGCAATTTGATTTTTGGGCAGAGGAAAAAATTCACAATTTAAATTTAATTTCGTCATTTTCTGGTTTACTTTTTATCTTTAAACTTCGTCACTTTTAATTTACTTTCATTTTTCTTTTTAATTTCAATTTAAGCAACAGTTACCGGGTTGATAGAAGTATCTCCTACATTCCTTATATAATTTCATTTTTATTCGTTCTTAGTTGAATTTAATATTTCAATATTATTTATTGGTTTTCAATTCATCATTACCGTTAATTAAATATTTCTAAATTTTAATTTCAACAATATAAATATCAAAATATAGACATTTAAAGATCTACAAGGTTCAGTTTTATTCAAATGAATTTACTACTCGCCACACACACACACACCACACACACACACACAACACACACACCACACACACACAGTACATATATATAATATATTATATAATATATTATATATTATATATATTATAATTATATATAGTTATATATATATAATAATACCAAATTAATATCTTATTATATATATATATAATAAATATATAATATATTTATTTCATATATCTTTATATATATATATATATAAAATATATATATATATATATAATATATATTATATAATAATATATATATAAATATATAATATATAATATATATTATTAAATCCTTTATATATATATATATAATATATAAAAATATATAATAATATATATAATATATATATATAAAAATATAGTGCATTACATTATTTAGTTGACCTATCGTATGTAGCTATATAAATATATTTATATATAAATATTAATATATACATATTATATTATATATATTATATATATATAATATAATATTAAATAATATATAAAATATATATATATATAATAAATAAAATTATATTTATAAAATATTATATAATTATACATGTAAATAAAAACGTATATATATATAAATATATAATAATGAAATATATAATATAAAAAATATATACTAAAAAAAAAAAAAGAAAATATATAGAAAAAAAAAAAATAATAATAAAAAATATACAGTAAAAATATATATAAAAATAAAAAAAAAAAAAATAAAATAAATAAATAATAAGGAGGGGTAAAGTAGTTTGATTAGTGAGAATAGAAAAGAGTATTTTTTATTTATAGAAGATGAAATGAATTTACTCTGCATCACAATATTATCTAAATTGATGGAATATTGAACAAAAAATTTAGCAAGATTGCATTTTGTGCATGGCCGAACAAATAGGTAATTAAAAATTTGCTCATCGGCGATTGATCATTTAAAATGAAAACATAAATAAATTCTTTAATTTATATAGTCACCATTAAAAAAAAGTAAACCATTCCAAAATCTTGCCTAAAAAGATCCTTTTACAAGTGATCTTCTGCTGGTAGCTCATATGTTATAATATTTGTATTTTCTATAGTATTTGATGAAAAAACCTAATTGTATTTGAATAAATTTGTCGAAATACTTACTTTCATACAATTTTTTTTCCATAAATAATTACTATTTTTCACATTTTTTTAACAATGTAAGGAATAAGAAAATAAATTTATATATATTAAGGAACTGAGATGTATTTTAGAATTATTATTGATCCACACATAAAGGGGTGACAGGCCTAGTAACTTGGCCCTTTAATTATAGTGCTTTATTTACTTAATTATATGATTATAAAAATTTTCGCTAACTTTCTGTTCTTAAACATGTAACTGAATTTAGATTAATAAATTTTATAAAGACATTTATATAAAGACAATTTGTTCACATATATCAATGTTTTATATTTAAGATACTAAGTTTATAAAGTATTGATTATAGTTTTGAATTTTGATACCTACTAATAATAAAAATTTCTAAAAATAAAAAAATATTTATTTGACATTCAATAATATCGTATTTGATAGCTTTCTAAGTCTCATACCCCTTAACCCTTAAAAACTTCATAGATAGACTCTATGATACATGATCAAGGTCAATGTTTCAGTTTTGAGAAAAATATAATTAATAACCAAAGTTCCGAATAAACGAATAGAAAGATTTCTTGAAGTTTCTGTACCTAGTAAATATTTTAATAATCCTTATTTTTTTTTTTGAAAAGTAAAATATTGTGATATTTTGGTATATATTGCTACAATTCCTATCAAACATTAAAATATATTTCATAGGGTACATATTATAGTATATAACGGATGACATATACCATATCTATATTATTTTAAACAGTTTATAATTTTTTTTATTACTCTTATAATTAATATATTTATTATATTTTATATTAATATTCTTATAAAAAAAAAAAAATTTATATAAATGTACATATGATTTTTACCAAGAAAAAATTTATCGAAAACTTATTGGAACCGGGAAAGCAAACTTTTTTAAATTTCAATAAAAGACATTACAAATCTACACTCAAGATCTACAATTTTCTAAAAATGTTCATAGTGAGATCATTACTAATACAATTATAAATAATGTAATCTCAATTTTCAGTGATGAAAAATAAAACCCAAATAAATAGTGGATTTCGAAAAAGTCGTAGAACCATTTTTTTTCAGAAATGGGGTCAAATATCAAAAATTCAGCTCCTAGAATAATATTAGTTAAGGATATTACACTTCCATTCATTTCATGCAGGCGAAGCCTCTTTTTAGCGACCGTAAAAGCTCTAGGAAAAAAATGTACAGGAGATATCAAGTAGAATAGCTTTTTTCCCTTTGCTTCTAAGTGTTTTTACAATAAAATTGCGGAAATATCGTAAACACACATTAAGACACAAAAAACACTCTACTAAAAAGATATTTCGGACATCATAGAAAGGGCTTACAGTTGAGTGTGAAATTGGAAGGGCCTAAACATTTGGTATAATAGAATTATTAGTGTTAAAATTAACTCAGTCAGTTCACATAAGAATTAAGCTGAGCCCGAAGCAAAAATTTATTCCTGCCTCTTAAGCATACATTAGTAAGTGGAAGGCTGGTATGTTTCAACATATTCCCGTAACACTCTACTGTGGGTATCAAAAGGGGGAAGGAGGTACTCCACATACGTTTAGAAGTGCGATAAATTCTTTCCCTCGGATAATGACTACGTATAAATTATTCATGAGCCTTATATCTATAAAGAAAAGGATCCAGATAATACACTTATTTATTTTTATTTCCGAGAAACCGGATCTTACAGTTATTAGATCCTGATTTGACTTTGGTTTGAGTTTGTAGATCCTACAAAGCTTTACGTGTTTTGCAATAAATTTTTTCACTCTTCAAATCTGTTTTTGATTGGAAAACTTTGTCAATGTGATTAGAACAATCCCATTATCAAACTACCTTTATACAAATTATTTATAAAATTAATTTATTTGCTGAAAAGAGATTTAGATTATACATCATATAAACATAGTTAAAATAATTAATTTTATAATTGTTATAAAAAAACAATGAAAATTTAGTTAAATTTCTGAAAAACTTTATTCTAATTTAATTTCAAGATGTTAATATTTTAAAAAAAAGAAGCTGAAAATTTTTTTAAATAATTTTTATTCAATTTTTTTTTATTTTTCAATTAGTTTCTGATGCTATTTTTTTAAAACAAATATATGATATTTTTTATTATATAAATAGATCCAAAAATAATTTTCAATTGATGTTCATATTGTTTTAGGGTTAATGCTTTCAATGAAAAAGATGTCCAGTATAACCAATATAATTTTACCGAACTAATAAATTTAAATATGAATTTAAGTAATTCTTTCCTCATTCCTACCTTTGGTCCATCAGTTCTGGCTTTTTTAACACTTCTTCCAGTCTTCTTTCCTTCTACTTCAATGTCACCATAGAAAGAATTGAATGTATAACATCTACCGTACTTGTTGCTTGTCCATTCATCAAAGTCCCTGAAAAGTAAAACATTTTCAAGACATGAACTAAAATTGACGAAAAAGATTTATTGTTTTTTAGTACGCACGAAAAAATTGAATTTGTAGGTGCTTAGTTATATTTTATTATCATAAATCCATTCAACATTTCTTAAGCTTTCTTCACAATAATGTAAGATAAAATTAATGTGATTTTATTTCAAATGATATGTAGATATTAATGCCTACTACGAAACAGATGAAATTCTTGTTGGAGCTGAAAAATATCGTTCATTAGGTTTGTCTTCAATAGAGAAAGGACAAACAAACGTTATTACCTCAATGCATAGTTCAGGGCAAGCTGCTTTATTATGTAAAGTTGTATATTAACTTACGAAATGTTTAGTTCCACTAGCCATTCTTAATAACCAATCAAAAAATTTACATTCAGCGTTAAAATTATGTATAATCTGAAAAAATTTAAAATATTCATGCAAGTAAAGAATATTGCACTTTATTTAAAAATATATTCTGACTTTTTTTTTTTTATTGCAGTAACTAAAAAAAAAATGTTCAATATTTGCTCAACATTTCAAAATCTAAAATAATTCCTGTTTCAACTTCCACTACAAAGCCTAGACCAATCAAAGAACCGTATCCCCTCGTCAACCATGTACCATCAAATGAAAAATGCATGTTCATTATATTCTCTTTCAGATCATACCCTAATTTTGTTTGATAGTAAGCCACTTAACTATATCATAAAGAGATGATATAAATATAAAGAGAAGAGTAGATAGATAAATAAATTAAAGAGAATAATACTTATATATATATAGATATAAAATATAATATTAAACATACATATTTAGAAATATTAAATTAGCTAAAGAATTAAATAGAATTAGTAATAACTATAATATTATGAAGTAATAGACTACTTCCCGATCTTCAGACATTATTTCAACAAAAAATATATGTTCTATTGAATATATAAGAGAATGAAATTAGAAGAATTTGAAGAAGTACATGAGGAAATAGGAAAGTGAGTAAAGAGCTGATAGTAAAAGGAGTAAGGAGAAACTAGCAAAAAGCATAAAGGAGTGAAACTGAAACGACAAAAGTGAGTAGACAACGAAAGTGGCAGAGGTGAGTGAGCATAGAAAGTAAAATAATAAGAAAAGAATGACGGCTAAAATAGTGAAGAGATGAGCTGATTAAGAAGGCCACTGAAGAATGATAGCATAAGATAAAATGACAAGTGAAATAAATGAAAGAAAGTGGAAAAGAATAAGAATTAAAGAGAGCATAAGCAAGATATGTGAGGCTCACATACTCAATAATGATCATATAAGGTATGCCATACAATAAAAATCATAATGAGGGTAAGGATAAAGTAAAGAGGTAGGATAGGTTAGATATAATGTAAAAAGTACGGAAACAATATCATAAATCAATCGTATACCGATATACGGGCATACAGATGCGCCACCAGTTACAGCGGTGCATCACACATAAACAAACGAAACCAGGTAAATACTCGGAAGGAATAAGGCAAAGACCGGACCGTCGAAACGCTTAAAAGTACCTCACAAAAAGACGATGGAATGAAAGGGAGCCGGATACGAGGCGTAGTGAAGGTAATGCTCACCAAGCTGGAAGGTAGCTCAGAGTCAGGGAGTGACTGAGATAAGACCTGGATAACTATATAAAAAATAAAGTAAAGATAAGTAAGTATAAAAGGATATAGAGCGGAAAAAAGCGGTGACGCCTAAAATAAATGTAAGTGAGCTGAAGGTATGAAAGCCCATAAAGACTCTGAAATCGTAGTGGTATGTATCATGAGATATGTGAACTGACTTGAGTTATATTAAGAGCCTAAGTACTCAGCTCGTAGGAGGTGTATAAGATAAGTATGGGTTGGAATAGAGGTAAATTCACGTGAATATGTATAGGGAGGAAGAAGATTATATATATATATAGATGAACTGCGGAAAAGGGTAAATGGGGCGCGAAAGGGTGAAGGCACGGAAAACGGACATCGCGCGCGTTGAGCGCACCGTAGGGTGATAGAAAGTCAAGGGGGTCAGGTAAAATTACTCGCATAAAATCAGACTGAATCCAATAACACCGGTACTGATTATAATAAGTATATATAAAAGCTGCGTTATAGCACACCGATACGCCCCCTAGGACACCGTACCTATGACACAAAGCCCTTCGTTATATATATATAAGCAAAGTAAAGATATGAAAGAAATAAGGATACGATAGAATAACCGTAGTGAAACGAAGAAGAAAATCGTAATGGAATCCGAGCTGGACAGTCAAATAATAAAGCCGAAATAATGAATGGGCGGGGCTAAAGAGTATAACCGCAGCCTATATATTAGTAAATGTATATTATAGGAGGGGTGAGTAGTAGGGAGAAAGAATATGCTCGATAATAATACTTCACCAGGAATTTAAGAGGAAGCAAATAAACAGGGCGAAGATAAACCCAATAGGTAGCGGGACATAAGTAATCAAGTGTAATAAGAATAAGATGACCATAGGTGGAGGATTGAATCCAGTAGGAGGGAGAGTAGTAAAATAGTGACGTAGGAGTGAGATAAATATAACAGAAACGAGCCCAAACAAAGGAAAGTTATGAAGGTATAAGAGGTGAGGCCGATATCCACATTAATAGGATAGAGAGAGTAAGAACAAGGAGAAATAGTATCATGTTAATGTTTCGATGGGCTCAACCTAGCACATGTTAATAGCAATATGATGAAGAAAAAGGAAAAAAATATAACTATCTATATATTAAAGAATATATCTATCAGTTAGAGGTATAGGTTATACAATAAAGGAAGAGGCGCTCCAATTATCCTTCACGAGGGTATCGGGAAATGAAAGAGGAATAATAGAAAAACGAGTGAGAACAGTATAGCAAAAAATGTAGGGTGAGTATAAACCCAATTTAGATTGGACCCACATCAAAAAATCTATATCTTCAGAAGCCTCCTCAGTAAATACCTACATATAAATAAAAGGGTTAAGCGAACGCGTAAAACTAAGACACGAATGACTATGTGGGGCAACTGAACAAGTCACCAGCTCTATGTCCGTTACCTCCATTAACAGAATGTCACACGCGCTACGAATTAAATTTACTCAAGCCAAGATCTATATTCATTAGACTCCCACAAATTGAACCCATTACTAAATATACAGCAAGTATTAGCATTTGAGTTCTGGATAGAGTTTATAAAGTTTAGTATACTCTTGTCAATCAAGTTCTCACACTCACACAGTTTTTAGATACACCATTTATTACTAACATCATTATAATTAAACCATAACTAACTGCTTTTACTGTTCTTTAGTAGGATTCTGATTCTATCCATCACAATTTCTGTTAAACCTATTTTACAGTAAACTCATGATTTATAGGGATACTAATCAAATAAAATTTCAAATGAAACTATAATCACTTTGTTAGGAATATAAAGATTCATTGCAGACTCGTTTTTAAGGATTATACATCTGGGAATCAACTCTTAAGTAGACTCGTTCATAAGGTTTCATCATTAGTCTTCCCTTTTAAAGGCATCCACCATATTTCTTTTTTCGTTTTCTTAGAAAAAATATGGTTCGTAAAAAAATATCGCAAAGTTGCAATACAAGCTCTTCTGACAAGATTACACAAAAGTCCTAATGAATACTTAAATAATTGACAGCCTTTGAAATTCCTAATAATTGGTTAACATTCATTAACTACTTAAAAGAAACGCATTTAAAGAACTAATAACTATCATAGA
>JABUQX010024284.1:32500-45000 GCA_015478945.1 Trachelipus rathkii
GGAACCACACTTCATGGAAGTAAAAGGCATAGAACTTTGGGGAAACCTGCTCGAAGGAGGAGGTGACTGTCGTCGCCTTAGGCGAGAAAGCTTTGACCGATCTGTTCAAATACAACACAGACCATCCAGTTATTCGGTTGAGCGCATTTTTCCGTGAACAAGGAATTCAGGGCCGCAAGAGACACTCTGTTAATTGCAAACTTTAAGAGATCGATGTTCAAGAGATGGAATCGCAATTCACGTCGGAGGGAGAGGAGCACAGGGCAAGCAAATAAAGCATTATTATATGAATTTTATTTATATGCGTATTTTTTAGAGTATTTTATTGGTTCTAATACTACTTTTACTGTAAATTAACTGCATGCTGAATGCAAAACTAAAGTTTCAATTTATTTATTTGATCTTTTAATTATTTAATCACACCTTGTGACCTTGTCAAAAAACAAACTGAAATTAAATTCACGTAATGAAAGTTAGCGGTTAGACGTTTTTGTTGGTATCTTCCAATGATAAATTCACTAGAGAACAAATTTTTTTTACTTGTGTATGAGACATTTCTTATGTATTTTGTTGCGCTGAATCCAAAAATCATGTTTCTTTTGTCTGTAAAGTTCATTTTTGCCTCTATTCACATGAAAACATTAAAAAGAAAAAAATTGTTTTTCCCGTGAACAACGGTAAATCGGTTGAGTATTCAAAAAGATGATCTAAATAATAGTATGTATCGTGACTAATTATAGAGGCTCTGAAAGTTTCATACTGATAGAATAAATAATAAATAAGATATTGCGATTTTTAATTTATGATGTCCCCCCCCCCTTCCCTCATAAAATAAAAAGAAGAAAAAATTCTTTTGGCATTTCATATATGAAAAATCGCAATATCTTTTTTTATCATTGTCATATCTATGTGAATTTTTAGAGGATGTATAATTGAACAAGATACACATTTTTAACTAAGATCATTTGATTATTTATTTACCCATCCGTTTTGTTTCTGTTAAGGGGAAAATCATTTTTTTTTCTTTTGCAATTTTTTTTTTTTAATAAAAACCAATATGATTTTGGATTCAGCGCTAAAAATACACAAAGAAATAAATATTGAAGAATAGACAACAGGATAAAACTTAATTAAAATTTGTTCCCCAGTTATAGGAAAGCGGATTCGCCACTATCAAAGGTAACCTTTAGATTACCTGTGCCCACTCAATATATATATATATATATATATATATATATATATATATTATATATTATATATATAATAATAATAGTATATCATATATATATAATATATATACTATATATATAGTATATATATAGTATTATAAATACTCTTATATATATATATAGTATATATATATAGTGTGTGTATATATATATACTATATATTATAATAATATATATATATACTATATTTATATAAGTATTGAATATTTATATATATATATATATATATATATATATATTATATATATAATACGTATATTAAATAATTTATTGAATTTGCAATTTTTTATCACATGTGGATAAATACAGTAAGGGAGAATTTTCATGAGTAGTCTAATAAGAATGATGCTGCCGTTTATTGTTATTATTAATTATTATTATTATTATTATTATTATTATTATTATTATTATTGGATTATTATTATTATTATTATTATTATTATTATTATTATTATTATTATTATTTATTATTCAAAGGATTTTAGTTGAAGAATTGCACGTGTTCGAAGTAGCACAGTTTTAAATTTTTTGTAAAGAAAAAAAAATCAAATGCAAAAAAAAGAAATCGTACCAAAACACCCAACCCCCCCCCCAAAAAAAAAAAAAAAAAGTATATTATAATATATATATATATATTAGTTATTATATATATTATTATAGTATATATATATATATAGTATATCTATAATATATATCATATAGTATATATATAGTATATATATATATATATATCATAAATATATAATATATATATATAATATATATTATATATAGTATATATATATATTACAATGAGTCGAATTGTTTGCCAAATACTTATTACACGATTACCTTTGCAACATACCGCAAATTTTTCTGAATTAATATATATAATATTATTATATATTATATATATAAGAATAATATATATAGTTATATATATTATATATATATATATATATTATATATATATCATTATATATACTATATTATATATATATTATATATATATATATATAAAAGTGACCGAGGTTCTGATTGAAGAACATGGTGCATTTAGAAGTTGTAGAGGATGTGTGAATCAAATTTTTATGTCGAAGTAATTGAGAGAGAAGAAGAACAAACGGTATTTAGGCTTCATGGACTTTGAACAGGCGTTTGATTGTTGGGGAAGCTCTGTGGCAATTGATAATGATTTATGGTGTTGGTAATAGGGTTCTGAATGGAATGAAAAATATGTATGTTGATAGTGATGCGTGTGAACGAATAAATAGACTGGGGAGTGAATGATTTAATATTGAAAGTGGAAAGTGGCAGGGAAGTATTATTTCACCTTGGCTATTTAATTTGTATTTGTATGTATGTGGTAATGAAAGAATTAAAGGGAGGGGTTAGACTGATGGAGAACGAAAAGTGTAGGGTGTTCTTGTTATTGTACTCAGATGATTTGGTTTTGTGTGGTGATTTCAAAAGAAAAGTTGATAGAGTGTGTAAAATGAAGGGTTTGAAAGTAAATGTAGATAAGAGTAAGGTGGTGGTGGGTGAGCAAGAGTCCCAAGTGTGAAATCTTGTTCGATGGTGAGCATTTGGAACCAGTATCAGAGTTTAAATATTTATCCTATATATTGAATTAAAAGGGAACGGATGATGCAGTGTAGTGGGAAAGTTGTGAATGTTAGGAAGGTGGCTGGTGCAATTAAATCCTAGGTGAATGCAAAGGAACTAAGTCTTGAGTGCACTAGGATTCTCAATGAAGGTATGCTGTTACCGGTGTTAATGTATAGTAGCGAAACTATGGTGTGTAATAAGAGGTATAGATCTAATATGCAATCTGTTCAGATAGATAATGTTAATGCCTCATTAGGTGTGAGAATAATCGAAAGAATGAGGAATAAGTGTGTTAGGGTGCTGTGAGGTGTAAAGAAGGACGTGAATGAGAGAATAAATGAAAGTGTATTAAGATGGTTTGGCAACAGAAAATTAATAGAAGAATATAATAATAAGATCCGAATATGAGAGTTACGGGTGTATAAGAGGTGATGTTAGAAAATTCGGCAGCTGGAAGACCGAAGAAAATATAGATTGACTCGGTAAAGGAAGTGTATAAAGGAAAGGAATGCGAGTTTGGCAGAGGCGAGAAGAAATGTGCAAAATAGAAATGAACGGCGGTGTTTTGTAAGGGGTTATGATTGTGGGCCTAGCCCAAGGTATGAACCCTATTTTGACGATAAACAATGAGTGTCTTGCAGTCTGTGAAGTTTTTAATGAATTGTCATGTACTTAGGTTAGGTTACAATTTTCCCAAGGTCAGGATTCTCTACTACTTATTCTGTTTTCGGTTGTATTTGAGCACTCAAATCCCCAATCTGTTGAAAGGAGGTAAATGATGATATATAAAAGTGTAATTCTTCCCCAAACCCTTTTTTTACTGCTTTTTAATGAATAGAAGTTATCATGGTCCACTGTACTTCGAATCCAACAAGTAAATGATGGAACAATTTTATTTATATATATATATATATATATATATATATATATATACTATATATATATATATATATATATATATTATATATATATATATAAGATATTTATATATTTATAATATATATTTATACATATCTCTAATATATATATATATATATAAGTATATATATATATACTATCTAATAGGTTTCTTTTCTTTCATCATGTTGCTAACATTAACATATTAACTATTAAAAAAACTGTTTTGAAGAAGCGAGAATAATTCCGCTTCAATGTGTATCTGATAATCAGTATTACTTTATTAGATAACTTTATTCTCTGAAGTATGCATATAAATACATTTTTAAACAAGTTCTCTCAACAGATCATATTAATTAGTTTGTTCAAGAATTTCAGTTAATGTAGAGAGAACTGTTAATACTCGTTTATATGCAAGTTAATTTTTCCTTATAATTATAGACAAAATTCGGAGGAAATATGCAATAGCGAGGCTGTTTCAGCGTTGTATTGAGTACCAGTTGCTTTTTTATGTGTTTTAAAATACTAGAAATTGCATATTTACCGCAGTAAAAAACAATTAAAACCCCTTTTTGAACTACTGAAAGTAAATTTTAGTTTTATTTATATTTACGCTTACAAATCCTTTACAATAAGTTAGTTATTTGTTTTGCTATCTTCCCCTCGAAATATTAACAAAGAAACTAATTCTCATCGCGTCTTATGATAAATTGTTCAGAATCTTGTAACAGATACTTTCTAAAGTTGATGTTAAGGTCCTAAACCGATTATTTGCAATAAAATAAAAAGTAATAAAATCTAATATTAGAATTAGTTGGGAATTATGTATATTGAAATTGTACTTTACTATGACTACCAAACGTAGAGTCAAGTAGGTACACAAATTTCACCCGTCTCGTATAGCTTAGCTCGTTATATATAAAGTACTTTAATCCCCGAAAATGTTTCATATGACCTCCTTCACTCCATATTCATGCTTCTTTAATGAAAATCATTTTTAATAAAACTTTTTAAGCCAAAATATTTACCTATAAAATATACCACCTATCATTGCTAATAAATACCCTTCAAGTAGAATCTTCGAGAATTGTGTATAATTTCTAACTTTAAATTTTTTGAATTTAAGACAATGGGTAGAAATAAAAATAGTTATTCCAGATATTTTTCTATACATTTCTTAATTATTGGATCATTCTTTTTGTGACAGCCAATATTAAAATAGGAAAAAATTTCAAAACTACAAAAACTTTGTGTGTTAGAGTAAAAATTAATTCGCTAAACTTATATTATATATATACATTATATATATATATATATATATATATATATATATATATATATATATATATATATATATATATATATATATATATATATATATATATATATATATATATATATATATATATATATATATATATATATATATAAATAGTATTGTCAAATAATTGATTAAAATATTATATAAGATGGTAAAACCAAGAGTGTTACTCTAGCCTTAAGGGTAAGGGTTCAAAACCACTTAGGGTTATGTGAAATATACAAATAATTGTGCGGTTTGTGCATTAAAATTATATATATATATATATATATATATATATATATATAGAGTATATAGTTATATATAGAAGAGTATATATATATATATATATATATATATATATATATATATATATATATATATATATATGTATAGTATATATATATATATATATATAATATATGGTATATATATATATATATATATATATATATATATATATATATATATATAGCATATATATATATATATATATATATATATATATATATATATATATATATATATATATATATATATATATATATATATATATATATATTCCCGCGAGTATATTTATTTTGGTGTGGTGTTTTGCTCTTTGAATAACCTGAAACATAGCATAGTGACAAGAACCAATACTTGGGGGATTTCGTGCGTCCAACCCGCCCCAGCTCTAGTACGTGCATTTGTCAGATACGAATTGTTTTAGTCTTTCTATAATCTCATTTTTCTAATTTATTTATTTATATCTTCCAATCCCTCTCTCTCTTTTATTTATTCCCCCCATCTGCTCGATATACTTTGCTCAGAGTAGTGAGTTTGGTAAGGTCGACTTAGCTGATAAAGGTAAAGGTTGTATTAATAATAATACATGGTCGTGACTCGTGATATAGCCTTAACATCGGCACCATCTTTTTAAGCAACTACCTACTCCGGTTGTTGTACTAGGAGACTTCAACCTTAGCCACCCCTTGGGGGTGACTCTGTCACCTCGCCTATGTCAAAGATCCGTGTAGAACCTCTAACATCCTTTTCCCTGGGATGCCTTAACACAGAACTCTTCTTCCTGTATTGATATTTCCTTTGCTCATATCCTCTTATGGATCGCTTTGATTATTTATAGGCAGTGATAATTATCCGATAGCCTTAAATGACCTTGCTCCGAGCCCAGTGTTAAAACCCAATTCCAGCTGGTGTTATGATCGAGCGGAGTGGACTCCTTTTTATCAGGTCACAGCTATCCCACTTTCTCCCTTCAATAAACGGTTTCCGACTATTGATGATGCGTTTAACTTCTTCCAACAAATTATCATCACAGCAACCGAAGCTTGTATTCTGTAATCTTTCGTGGGTAGGTGTTTGGCAACCCTTTGGTGGCTCCAAGAGTGTGCACACGCTACAGGTAATACAATAGGCCCCCACTACCCCCAAACATGATTATTTTTAACGCAGCTGCGGCGAGATCTTGTCGAATTAATCGCCAAACATGTAAATAATACTTTTCGAACGTATACTTCGACTGTCAACTCCACAACTCTCGTTTCTTCAGTGTGGAAAGTTGCACAGAAAATATCTCGCCGCTCCAACAACTCTTCACCCACAGTCCTTCGTTATGGGCATGATATAATAGATACGATCTCTGCTCCTGCAGCTGTATTAGGATATAGTTTTGCTAGCCACTCGAGCTCTTTCCGCTATCCTGAAGCCTTTCAAAAATTGAGAATTAACATTGCACCGCCAGACCTTTCAACCGTGAAAGGGGAAGATCATATATATAGCCGTCTTTTTACATTTGCTGAGTATCAAACTACACTGGCGAACTGCAAAGACTGCGCCCTTGGCCCAGACTTAATATCTTACATAATGCTCTGTCATATTCACCCCTCTGCATCAGCTTTCTTGTTGGATCTGTATAACAGAATCTGGATCGAATCCTCTTTTAAATCTATTTCGACTACAGCTTTTGTTATCTCTATTCCATAACCTGGGAAAGATCCGAAGTTGGCGGACAACCAAAGATTAATTTCGCTGACCTGTCATATTTGTAAATTAATGGAGAAAATGGTTTCAGGCAGCCTTCTCCCTGTTTTGGAGAGTGCCCCAGGCTTTTTCAAACTTTCAGTTTGGTTTCCCTACCAAATCGTTCGACCACGGATCCCTTGTTAAAACTGGATCATGACATTCGGGAAGCCTTCCTAACTGGTGGGATGGTTCTGGTGTCTTTTTTGACTTTGAAAAGCTTACAGACACAACGTGGAGAATTGGAGTTCTCCTTAAACTCTACCCCCTCTCTTTAATGCCTTCTGTCAAAGAGATCCATCCAGGTTCGGTGCTCTTCCGTTCTATCACGCCACTTTACTCTGGATGCAGGCGTTCCGCAGGGTAGTGTTCTAAGTGTATTATTATTTGCTCTCAGATTCAATGACATCGTTACTTTTATCCCAGCTACGGTCAATTTTTCTCTCTATGTTGATGACCTGGCGCTATATATAGCCGGTGCCAGGCTGCCATTTCTTGAAAGGCAACGAATTAGCACAGAATATTTCACAAGGGGTAATTCCCATGGCTTCCATTTCTTACCCACCAAAACCTTAGCAGTACTATTTAGGAAAAAAAGAGAGTCGAAGAACCTGCCGCCACCTTCTCGCGAACCTAACCTTATATGATTAACCCATTCCTGTAACTTCACAAGTCCAATCTCTATGGCTCATTCTAGATGACCACCTAGCATACTCACCGCACAATAAATTGAAAATGACTCGTCATCGCGTGCTCGACCGATTTCGTCATCCCGCCTCAAAATCTTGGGGTGATGATCGCAAATCCCTTTTACATCTCCACACCGCCTTAATCCTATCGAAGCTGGACTATGGCTGCGTATTATATGATCAGGCCTCCCTAACTCTACTACACCTGTTAGAGCCCATCAATAACTAGGCGATCCGCTTCTCCACTGTGGCCATCCGATCGTCCACCCGAGTGAGTCTTGAAGTTGAATCCGATGTGATGCCACTCTCTCTTCGAAGGGAATACATCATGTGCACAAGTTAACTTCGCTTTCAAACCCCAATACCACCTGCTCTAACACCGATTCTACCTCAGATTCTTTCTTAATAGCCATTTGCAAACAGTTTATAACATCAACTTTCCCCTACATCCCTTTGCAAAAGGTGGTACCGTTTTCTTATGACGAAGGGTATAGTATACACTTTGGCTATTTCCTGCTCCTGACCTCTCTCCAAATCTAGCCACCCCGCTGCCTTGTTAAGGACATAATCAGTCTCATTCCACAGTTCACGGTGGATTTACTCCAGTTTACTGACTGCTCTAAAACAGGGGACAGTGTGGATGCGTCTGTCCTGACCGCAAATTCTCCCATACCCTCCACCCCCATGCTTCCATTTTTACGGCAGATTTAATGGCTAAAATGATTGCCCTTTCTCGAATTCTATTCCTTAACCAAAACCACTCATATGTCATTTATTCAGATTCGCTCAGCTCCCTCCAGTTGCTTAAAGCCCTCTATTCTAAAAACACAATGGTATCCCCTGTACAATACTTTCTTCGGCTGCTCCACTCTCGTAAGAAACAAATCATACTATGTAGGACCCCCTCTCACGTAGAGGTAACTGGCAATGAAATCGCTGACAGAGAAGCCAAAATGGTCGCCTTTTCTTTTCGGAGCTGTTCTAGGTAGCTCCCTGATGCCATTCGATAAGGTCGCCTTTCATTAACTGATTATTATCCTGCTCTCCGACAAGGCTTCCGGTCTTATTGGCAAGAGCGCTGGACGAGTGATCAGCGAGGGGCGAAACTTAGAAATATAAAGCCCAACATTGGTGAGTGGTTCTTCTCTCACCGAAGAATGCACTTGCACGAAGTGATACTTGCACGCCTCCGTATTGGCCACACTAATATCACTCACAGCCACTACATGTAACGGGACCCTCCTCCCATCGGCAAATCTGTTCATATCTTAATTGATTGGCCCCAGATGGACCCCATTCGCCGTCGTCCCTTTCCTACTTTACAGTGGATAACACCACCTAAAAGGTTATCCCATATCTTATCTGAATCCTACCACTTTCTTTTATCTTCAAGAACTGAATATTCTTTGTAACATGATTTGGTTATATAATATTAGGCCTATTTATAATGTAAAGACATCTTTTTTTTATATTTTTGACAATATTCATTTCGCCATTAAAAACCTGTATAAGCCAGGACCCACCCATGGAGTTGATTATTCAACCCAGTGTGGCCACTTCTCTGTGGACCCTAAAAAAAAAAAAAAAATATATATATATATATATATATATATATATATATATATATATATATATATATATATATATATATATATATATATATATATATATATATATATATATATATATATATATAGTAAAACATTCCTTTTTCGTAGAAGCCCTGCATTTACTCTTTGCGGATCAAACCCGTTTCAATATCTTAAAACAAACTTCCAAATGTAAATATTACTTTTATTTATGTAACTGTTAAATTTTAGTTATTTATGGGATTCCTAATAAAATTTTGAGTTTCATATTTTTCATTAAACCTATTGTATATCTATAAATTAATAAGGAAGAAAGAAATAAAAAATAAAATAAAATTTATTAAAAACCTATAATTTTATAATTTGACGCCACCGACAGACTCTAACAAATCGAGTGCCATTTGGACTCTAGACTTTAATAATTTATTTATAGATTTGTCTTCAGTTTTATGGGGTTTAATAAACTGAATTATAAATAATCTTATATATTGCCTCAAAGACTTTAGTTTAGAATTACCACAAAGGTTCTCAAAAACTTTTGAAACTATATAATTGCCTGAAGGGTGAAGGAAGATCCCTAATAATGCTTGACGAAAGAAACTTATTGTTCCCTCTCCAGTTTCTGCAAAATTAATAGTTTTGAAAACTGCCATAGTTAGTCCATCTTCCGCTATCAAATTCGACACAAATTTCGCTAAATTGGAACAATGCAGAGGTTTCATGTTGTCTAATTCTTTAAAATTATCCCAGAGAGAGTACTGCAGCAACCTCAGAAAGGCCTTATTAAATTTTATAAATTTAAAAGCCAGATTATTATAAAACTCGCTATAGACTTTACAACGTATGCAGCAATATAACATCACATTAAAAATTTCTTGTTGCTGATTTGAAGGAATCTTCAGCTCTATTAACTTCTCAAAAGAGTCTTCATAGTGTTCAGCGCCTTCTGTGAAAATGTAAGAATATTGAGACTCGGAGGACGTATGATGTGCAATTTAGCAGGTTTTTTTCACTGTAACCTCTTCTTCAAGACTCTTAACCTCGGATTCACATGATGGATGGTCATTAACTTTCATCTGAAGACACATATCCCTTTCTTTCAAGCGCACTAAGCCCATGGGTAGCACCAACTATTCATCATTTTCCAACCAACTTAGATTTCACTTAGTCATCAATGATACTTTCATCTCGATGTCCGACACCTTTTTCTAATAAACCCTTTCATCCAAAGTTTTTCAAGTGCTTGACTATGAGGAGGGTCATAATTGGGAACTTTGACCATGTTAATTGTTTTAATAGCTGTTTAAAATCTTCAAGCATAAATTTGACACGAACTAAAAGAATTGTTTTGAATCTGAGAGGAGCACTTCACTGGCCTTCACATTAACTTCAGAATTAAAGATTTTTAGGGCTAAAGGATATCCTTGCGAAGAGTTGAATCCAACACTCTTTAAAGATCAACAATATAAGTATTCAGCACTGATCGGAAAAAAATAAAATTAAAAAATATAATAATATATATATAATATATATATATATATATATATAGTGTATATATATATATATATATATATATATATATATATATATATATATATATAGGTAATATTATATTATATATATATATATATATATATATATATATTAGTGTGGGAACGATTAATGAATTTTTGCCGATTGACGATGACGGATGGACGATTAGAGCAAATTTTGCCGATGACCGATGACGATGACGATTAATTGAAAAAAACTATTTTAAAAATTTCTCTCTCTCTCTCTCTCTCTCTATATATATATTTATATATATATTTATATATTATATATATATATAGTATATATATTAATATATATATATAATATATATATATATATATATATATATATATTATTGTAATATATTATTATATATATACTATATATATATAATATATTAGTACAGGCTGTAGACAGGGAGGGTCAGGGGGTTTGTAACGCACCCCGAAATTATTTAGGCGATCAAAATTTTTGATTCCTTAAAGTCTCAATAATAATAATTAATAATAATAATAAATAATAATAATAATAATAATAATAATAATAATAATAATAATAGTTAATCAATGAAAAAGAAAAAGTATTTATAAATGGAAATGAGGAGACAATGTTTATGGTCCGTAACAATTTCTTAGGTCAAGTGGCTGTTTTCTCATTACATTGTATAGAGAATATTTGACCAGGGACTTAAAGTGTACGGTTTCTCTGATGTGCAGATGATAGAAATTGGCTACCTCAATAGGAACTAATGATGGATGTAATAAAGAATTTAAAAATAATCAGAAAAATTCTATAGGTTGATGGGATGAGCAGGTTCTTTCCTTCTTCAGCTAAATTTTTTCTTTCCTCATTCATTTCCTTCTAAAACTAAATTCTTTCTTTCTCGATAAAGTCCATGGTTCGATAACGTGACATTATCTCTGGCCATGTGCAGTAGAGACGTGCCTGTCGGGTGTTGAAAAATCTCGTTCTCCCTATCACTCTCGCTGTAATTTCTCATCAGCTAGAAATAGTTTGGCAGGGATTTACTTTCGACGAGCAAAGGCTGGCTTTCATCAAAGGAAAGTCCGCTAACCTCCTTGGTTCTCCTACTGACAAATCTTTCATCTCTAGCAACTTCTGTAAATCTGCCTTACCTCCTCTTATTCGATCTGATCATTTTGTTGCTAATTCTCCAACTGAAAAGGCTATCTCTTCGGCCCCTCGCGTCAACTATATTCTCTATGTCCCAATACTAGCACTTTCCCTCCCTCAGTGTTGGAAGCTTCTCACATGTCCCAAACCTATTTCCGAAAAAAGGAAGCCGCTCTGAATTCCTTCTAACTATCGCCCTGTAATGCTCTCACTTGTATTCTATCTAAGGTCTTTGGAAACCCTTCTAAACTCACTTCTTAGATCATCTGGAAACTCACTCCGATCGCGCAGTACGGCTCTCGTTGCACGAAGTGTCTACTGGGCGATATACATTTCCTATCCCTAAACCACCCCGATTTAATGGTTTTTTTTCGCTCTTTAAGAACTAACGGGGAGACTTGGGTGGTGGCGCCTCTTGACATATACAAAAGCATTTGAACCGAGGTTGGCAACGCGTCACTGCTCTCCCAAGCTCCCCTCCTTTGGGGTTTCCTCTTCTCGTTTGCTTACTTTATATCTA
>JABUQX010024284.1:50000-51758 GCA_015478945.1 Trachelipus rathkii
AGCAGCTGGAACAAGTGTTCTGAGTTTAATATTTAGGATATATGTTGGATGAAAAGGGAACGGATGATGCAGAGTGTAGTAGGAAAGTTGTGAATGGCAGGAAGGTGGCTGGTGTAATTAAATCGTTGTGAATGTAAAGGGACTAAGTCTTGAGTGCGCTAGGTCTTACATGAGGGTATGTTGTTAACGGCTGTGTTAATGTATAGAGTGAAACTATGGTCTGGAATAAGAGGTATAGATCTAAAGTTCAATGTGTTTAGATTGACAATCTTAGGGGAGTGATAGGTGTAAAATTGATAAAAGAATTGATAAAATGAGGAATGAACATATTAGAGAGTTATGTGGTGGGAAGAAAGAGGTAAATGAGAGAATAAATGAAAGTACTTGAGATGGTTTGGGGTCATATGGAAAGGATGAATGACAGTCGGTTGGTTAAGCGGATGTATAGTGGTGAGTGTGTTGGGATCGACCGGCTTGGGAGACCGAAAAAAAAGTGGATTGAGTCAGTAAAGGATTGTCTGGAGGAGAGAAATGTGAGTTTGGCAGAGGCGAGAATAAAGGTGCATAATATGAGTGAATGACGGAGTTTTGTGAGGGGTATGGTTATGGCCCACCTTGGCCAAGGAATGAACCCCACATTGACGAGATGCCATAGTGAGGGTTCGTCACGGACACGTGAAACTCTGAGGTGGATTTTCTGACTGCGACAAGTTCTCACTAAAAGGTATAATGGGGGCAGTAAGGCTGGACTTTCTTTTCAACTTGCATTATTTTCTTCTACTACTATTCTGTTTCCGATGCATGTTACGCACCTTAACTCCAGTCTTGGGGAAAGAAGGTGTGTGATGATCATGATATTATTGGTCTCATAGCACATGAAAATAATCTTACAAATGAATGAATAATTCTCAGAATGAACAAGATTGAAATTACAGCTATTTTATGGAGGTGAAGATAGTTTTCTAAATGTAAACAAAGATTATGCAGCATAAAATTTAAGAAATGTTAAAAAAAAAATAAACAAAGAAAAAGAAAAAATTATTAATAATATCCTCTTTATCATTCAGATTCCTCTCCAAAATCTTGTGAATTATGTTATAGATGAGCAGAGAGTCAACAACCTTAAAATTGTACAGCTGACAAATGAACATTAACATGTTATCCAACTCTTTGGAATCAATCTCTTTCAAATTTGAGGAAGGCTCAAAGTTCTCCAGCTCTTCTACCCATTTAAGAACAAATTTACTTAGAATGTGAGCCCCAACCTGAAATTAAAAATTAATTATCTATTAATCTCTCTCTCTCTCTCTCTCTCTCTCTCTCTCTCTCTCTCTCTCTCTCTCTCTCTCTCTCTCTCTCTCTCTCTCTCTCTCTCTCTCTCTCTCTCTCTCTCTCTCTCTCTCTCTCTCTCTCCTCTCTTCTCTTCTCTCTCTCTCTCATTCTCTCCTCTCTCTCTCTCTCTCTCTCTCTCTCTCTCTCTCTCTCTCTCTCTCTCTCTCCTCTCTTTCTCTCTTCTCTTCTCTCTCTCTCTCTCTCTTCTCTCTTCTATCTCTCTCTCTCTCTCTCTCTCTTCTCTCTCTTCTCTCTCTCTCTCTCTCGCTCTCTGTCCTCTCTCTCTTTCTCTTCTCTCTCTCTCTTCTCTCTCTCTTCTCTTCTCTCTCTCTCCTCTCTCTCCTCTCTCTCTCTCTCTCTCTCACTCTCTTCTCTCTTCTCTCTCTCTCTGCTCTTCTCTCTTCTCTCTCTCTCTCATCTCCTTCT
>JABUQX010024285.1:0-21336 GCA_015478945.1 Trachelipus rathkii
GGCTGTAGTAAATGCAAATATAATATTAATAATATTTTTGTGTGTTTAGTCAAAAAATATTCCATTTCTATTTTCCAGGATGTTTTAACAAAGTTTAGCTACTTACTAGCTTTTATGTTTTAACATGATTACAATTTACAAAAGATTTTTAACTAGCTACAATATAAAGAATAAAAATAATGAAAGAAGAACCTCCAATTAATAAGCTGAAAAGACAGATAAAAAAACAGTTTATCTCAAGCATGAAAATAGATAATTATATAATAATATACTCATGCAAAATGGATAGATTTGATATTCATTCAAAACTCAAATTCAAAAATTCACAAATTGTTATGCAAAAGCATTAAGCTTTCACTAGTATCTGGCGAGAGCCTGCTCCTTTTTGGGGTGTTTACATTCCCATCTACACTATAAATACGCTCGCTCTGGACTGATGAGGTAGGTGTTGATAATTATTTGCTTGCAAGCCCTGATAATAATGGAAACCTTGGCCCATTTTCATGCCACCGCATGAAAGGATTCTCTTCTGTAGGCAGCATCTCTATGTTTTCGTAGAACCTCATCTCTTTCACAGATTGCAAATTTGAATTATCTTAGCTCCTTGATGACTGTTTCTTCAGTTTTTTCGATGAAGTTCCTTGGTGTGATTCCTTTAAAGGTGAATGAGATTTCAATGCAATTTTGGTCATGAGCTTGACAAAGTCTAACATATCCAAATCCTCTTCATCTTCAGTAGGTTTATTTGCTGAAAAGCCACCATCGTCACTGTCAGTGCTGTTGCCAGGGGTTGCTGATAAGGTAGCTTCCACTTCTGTGAATTTATTTTTTTGACCAGCGAGCAAGCTCCTCAGTTATGCTATTTAAATGCATTCTAGAAGTGGTTCACCATCGGAGATGCCATTCTTGTGGGGTTTCAGCTAGCTTAGGGAATTCCTTATTAGAAACTTTTATTTATTTAATTTTTTTTGCAGTTGTCCCCGCCGCTCACAGGCAGAACCCTATTCAAGGAGGGGGTGTTAAATGCCTCAAAAATTCATCTAACGCAAATAAGGCAGATGAGCACAGATGCAGGCTTTAAAGTGATGGAGATTAAATTGAGTATCAAACACAGATGATGAAAGAGAAATCCACAGAACAGAGGTGTCAGGAAAGAAGGAAGCCCTGAGCGAACTAGTCTGGAGTTACTAATATCAACACAAAACTCGTGTGCTGACACAGCCCCCCTTGTGCTACGAGGGCATCTTAAAGGTGGTGGTACGCGAGTGGAAAGTTCCCTCTTGCACTTGCAGCTACGGTACCTATTGAAAAGAGATAAAGCATCAACATCGTGCAGCAAAGATAGAGGGTCAAGTGAATTAGAAAGTACAGGAGAGTTTATAAGCCTTTTGGCCTTTGACTCGACCCTATCCAAAAGCCCTGTGAAACCAGAGCCCCCCCCCTTCCCAGATATGAGAGCAGTACTATATACAAGGGCGGATGAGACCCTTGTATAGCTGGAGTAACTGAGAAGAGGAAAAAAAGTCTCGCAGTCTGAACAGAACTCCCAGTTTCTTTGAGCCCACCCTAGCAACCGTTGTGATATGAGGTTTTCAAGACATTTTTTGTTTATGCTAAGGCCAAGGATGTTTATATTGTCAACAGGAGAGACGAGAGAACCGTCGAAAGAGATAGGAAAGTTTGGTGTCTTAGAGAGGGAGATTTGCAGAAGTTGGGTTTTTAAAGAATTAAATTTCACAAGGTTGAGATGACCTCACCCGGAAATTCTATCCAAATCAGCGAGAATAGAATCGGAAAGATTAAGACGAGAGGCAATTCTTGCAGTAAAAGAGGGAGCAGAATTGAAATAAGTTGAAGAATGAATCGTCGAGTCATCAGCATATGAGTGGATAGAGTTAGATGTGTGGGTGAGAAAGATCAATTCTAAAAATGAATAAGGAATTAAAGTAGGAGACAAGACAGAACCCTGAGGAACACCACTATTGACAGAAAAAGAAGAATAAGTTGCCCCATCAAAAACAGCCATTATTGAGCGATTTGAAAGAAAGCTAGACATAAGTAAGCAAAGAGAAGGAGGAAACCCAAAGGAGGGGAGCTTGAAGAGCAGTGACGCGTGCCATACCCGGTCAAAGTTTCTTTGGATATGTTCAAGCTCCACCACACAAGTCTCCCGGTAGTACCAAGGGCAAAATACCATGAAATCTGTTAAATAGGAAAGTATATCACCAGTAGACCTCTAGCCCCGAAAGCAGTACTGGCAATCAGAAAGAAGGGAATGAGATTCCAGATGGTCTAAGAAGTGAGAGTTGAGAAGGGTTTCAAAGATCTTAGATAGAATACAAGTGAGAGCCATAGGGCAATAGTTAGAAGGATCAGAGCAGCATCCTTTTTTCGGAATAGGTTGGACGTATGTGAGCTTCCAACACTGAGGTAGGGGTGTACCGGAACTGAAATTTTCAGTTTCGGCTGGAACCGCGAATTAGCCGGAATCACAAAAAAAATTCCGCCGGAACCGGATTTCTTATGAACTTTTAAAATATAAAGAAAATGTTAAAAAAAGTTTATTTTATATAACTTTTAACATAAATCTTACGTTTAGTACAACCGCCACTTCATGAACATATGGAAAATACATCATTGAAAGGAATATCTGGAAGTCCAAATATTTTACTAGTAAAAGGGAGAGTCTTGTATTTTCTAGAACAGGGGAAACCACAAAAGAGCAAATAGATCCAAGCTGTGAGATAAGTGAGTTTTGAGGGAGAGTTTCTCCCCCAAAAAAGATTTTGGCATATCAATGACCCCAAATCACAGAAAATAATGAATTTATCGCAATGAGTAACCAGCTATTCCCCGTCACTGAAGAGCATGGATTTATTAGACTTTTTGCCCATCTTCAACAAAATATCCTTATTCCTAGTAGAAATTTTTTTTTAGGAATGTGTTACCAACTTCAACAGGAAATTATGATCGCAGATATTCAAATTATTTTCTCTAAGGCTGATCAGATATCAGTTACTACAGATATATAGAGACTAAATAATTCAAATGAGTCTTTAATTTCTTTAACTGCACTTTGGCTTACCAGCGAGTTTAAAATGGACTGTGTTACTCCATTGCAAGTATTCTAATTTCTCATTCTGGAATTTAATTCAATGGTTTTAATATTATGATGAATAATGGGAAATTCCTCCTAACAAAATCCATTTGATCCTTCGAGATGCAGCATATAACATGAAGCTAGAGACTAATTTGCAGGACACAAGTTTTTTCTTGTTTTATTTCAGAAACTTCAATTGAGTTATTTTAACATGCCTATGTATCTCAAATTAACAGTAATGTGATTTAAAAAGAAATGCAGGAATATTTGGTTACACAATTTCCAATCATTTAAGCTGTAATGAACTTAAAAAGAATACAAAGAGACTGGGATCCACATCTTGCAAGCCACTTATGCCAATGCAAAGATGTTAATACAAGTGGAATAACACATACTTGATTCTAAAAAGAATTGAATGTTTTGAAAAGACCTCTGCAAGTTTATATTATAGAACAATCATCATTTAAGCTTTGACTGCAATAAATGCAAATTACTTGAAAAAAATTCTAAAGAGTTTTTGCAACCATTTCTCATGGTTACTGAAACATAAAAAGCAAAATCAATTATATCATCAATTATTCTCCATATTTTAGCTCATCTCCAACATATCTCTCAAACTCTGAGAGGATGACAGCCAGAGATCCGACTTTAAAAGAAGAGCTGAAAAGGCATTAGAGGTTTAGATTTATGATAAAAAGGAAGAGAAAGGATCAATAGACATATATCAAAACAAGAATATTGTTTTAAATACTACTGTAGTAGACCCAAGATACAAAACTGACTTTTATTTTCTAATGAAATTAAGAAGAATTGAGTAGAAAATGGATGCTGAAGAAAGATTTGCAAATAATTGAAGTAGAAGCTTGATAATGGTTAGTAGGCAGTAAGGAGAAGGTTTCAGGCGCATGAGTCATATTCCATTTTCAGACCACGAGCATTATCTACAATTGAACTTAGATTGCCAAGTACCTCAAAATCATCAGGAGCATTAAGGAAAGAAATTACTGCAAAGTACTTAGTTTTTATAAGTTTGAAGAAAGTGAAAAGTGACAGCGAGTCAGTAGTGTAAAAGGGAAAAAAAAGAAAATCCAGTGGCTCTTCAAAAAGGTGAAATTCTTAAAGAAATTGAAATTGTTTTCTTACCACAAGAAATCAAATTTCAATCTGGAAAAACAGAAGATTACTTAATTGGGGAAGTGACACAAAGCTAAATACAAAACATGCAGTACCAAGCCCACAAATACTCTCCTTTCCAGTCTCCCCCATATATTCAGAGAAATTATTTTCATTTTCAGAAGCAGGAAATATATTTGAGGAAAAACGTTTAAAAATATTGCCCAATACTGGTGAACAGTTTTACTGTAGATATGTAATACACTGTATGGATGCTACACAAGGCTACTATTATTTTTTGTTAAAAGATGGGTTATGGGTTATGTAAAATAAATCCCTTCCATCAAATTTTTTTTCTCAGAAGTAGATTAGTAATTCGGTTCCGGCCGGAATTTTCAAAATTCCGGCCAGAACCGGAACCGGAAAAAAATGTCAAATATTGAGGCATAGAGAATATAGTTGAACGAGGGGCTGGGTCAGCACGGAAGCACTCTCAAAATTCAGAGAGGAATGCCATCCGAAACACCCGCCTTCCTAACGTTCATAGATTTCAGGAGCCCATGCACCCGATCAAATGTAGACATAGGAAAGGCAGAGAATGAGCAGGAGGAGGAGGAGGAGAGGATGCCAGAATCGTCCAGGGTTGAGTTAGAGGAAAATAGGAGGCCAAAGAGATGATTGGCCTTTTCAGCTGGCAGTAATTAGCAACAGAAATCGATTCAGAGCGAATAAGATTAGGAAAGGGGGATTTACAGAAGTAATTTGAATGTATGTTATTTGGCAAGAGGCTTAGGAAAGATTTGTCAGTAAGGAAACCAAGGGTGGTCAGCGCACTTTTGTTTAATGAAAGTTCGCTTTGCTTGTCGAAGAGTATCCCTGCAACAATTTCTAGCTGAAGGAAAATTAGCAAGAGTGATAGGAGAACAAGAATTTTTCCACACCCGATACACTGTCTCTAGCCTGAATGGCCAGAGAACAAGCACGATCGAACCATGGATTTTGAGGAGAAAAAGATTGTTGAAGAAGAAATGAACCTGCTCATCCCATCAACGATTACAGCTCCCACTTTATCGGCAGAAGCTGAAGCGTCTTCAGAGTCAAAGCAGTAACTCCAGTTATAGCTAGCGTAGAAGCAATGCAATGCCCCCCAATAGGCCTGATCAAAGTGCTTGAAATCCCGCATATGGCAGGATGGAGATGTTGGAGAGAAAGTATTAAAATTATGAGATATAAGGTTGTGGTCAGATTTACCAATAGGAGCGAAGGTGGTGTATTTATAGAGAGAAGGACTAGTGGTGAAACATAGGTCACAAGTGTGTTCAAGAATTGGTTGGGATGATCCGGAATGTGTGTAGGTTCTTTATGTAGTTGCTCCAGATCGTTGAGAATACTGAATGATTTGGCTTCCTCCCCACCTAAATCAGTATGAGAGGAACCCAACCATTCAGTGTTGTGTACATTGAAATCTCCTAAATAGAGGACCTCAGTATTTGGATAAGAAGAAATAACAGTCTAGTGAGAAGTAGTAAGGTAATCAAAAAAGCCATGAAAATCTTTTCTGTTAGGAGAACAGTAGCAGAAGCATAAGATAGTTGTAGTAGAAGGAAGAAAGATTTTAAGCCACAGAACATCGAAGTTAGGAGATTGGAAGATTCTCGAGACGTGTTATAGGAGTGTTTATTTTACATAGGCACACAAATTCCACCCTTCAGACAGAAATATGAAAATTAAGTGTAGTTGGATATATTAAAACAAGAAGAAAGATGAATACTTAGCATTCTGGGTCTCAGACAAGAGCAAAAAAAAAGGGTTAGAGTTAGAGAGGTGGTATTCCATGGATGCAGAGTTAGAGTGCAAGCCACTGATGATGGTAAAGTCAATAGAAAGCCACGCCTGTGCAAATCTGCTATCATACATGCTCACACAATCAAAAAAAAAAAAAAAAAAAAAAAAAAAAAAAAAAAAAAAAAAAAAAAAAAAAAGACAAACAAACAGACAAAAACCAAAGGAGAAATGAGGAAAAATTGTTTTTTACACTAAAACCTAAAATTTTAAAACGGTAAAACCCTATTTACAGCAAATATCTAAAATATGAATAATCCAGAAAGTTTAAAAACACTCACACACTCTCACGAAATTGAGAGCAAAAAGAAAAGGAAAAAAAAATACTATTGATCAACTGAAAAAGTAGAACCTAAATCTGTATAAATTATAATAATAGCTATCCAAATAGGTAAATGTTATGCTAAAACCCAAGTTGGAGAAACGCTAAAAATCTAAGTTAAAAAGAAGTTGAGGAAAAAAAATAATAATAAAAAAACATAACATAGTACTAGTTATATATATTGAACTAGATTTATTATTGAATCTAAAAGTTTCTCAAAATTTTTCACCCAAAAAGTAAGAAGTATCAGCCATATTAACCAATACTGATACCAAAAAAATTGGCCGATTCCGATACTATCAGTACATCCCTAATAATAATAATAATAATAATAACAACAATGACTCGTGGCGTAGGAGGTTGACTCGCTGACTCTCATGCGAGAGGATGCTGGTTCAATCCTCTGCGTAGCAGTTGGAGTTTTATCTTACTGGGGACAAGAATTAAAACTCAACTGCGAACATGTTGGTGGTGCTGGTTTGGGATAGCCGGCCTTAAAGTTCAATTTCCTGTAGTCCCCCTGTGTTACCCTCTGAAAAGGGGATAAAACACATTAAAAGGAAGTTTTTATAATAATAATTAATCAATAAAAATGAAAATATTTCTTAATGGAAATGAGGAGGCATGTTTGTGGTCCATAACGATTTCTTAGGTCAAGTGGCTGTTCCTCATATATGTATAAAATATTTAGACCAGGGACTTAAATGTAAGGTTTCCAAGTTTGCAGGTGAAAAAAAAATGGCTTAACCTCAGTAAGAAAGAGTGAAAGATTATAAAAATTTTAAAAGATAAGGAGGGAGCTGTAATCGTTGATGGGATGAGCAGGTTCATTTCTTCCTCAACTAAATCTTTCTCTCACCATAATCCATGGTTCGATCGTGTTTATTCTCTGGCCATTCAGGTAAGAGACACCTTTCACTCTGCTAATTTTCATTCAGCTAGAAATCGTATGCAGGGATACTCTTCGATGAGCAAACGGGCTTTCATCAACGAAAGTGCGCCTAACCTCCTTGGTTCTCCTACTGACAAATCTTTCTGGCCTCTGCCTAAAACCTCTCTAGCAACATATGTAAAATCGGCCTTTCCTCCTTCTTATTCGATCTGATGATTCTGTTGCTAAATCTCCAACTGAAAAGGCCAATCTCTTGGGCCTCCTATTTTCCTCTAACTCAACACTGGACAATTCTGACATTATTCTTCCTGCTCCTTCTCCTCTCAGGTGTCCTATGCCTTTGCCTGTGATTACATTTGATCTGGTGCATGGGCCCCTGAAATCTATGAACGTTAGGAAGGCGGGTGGCCCGATTGGCATTCCTCCCTTTCGTGCCAACCCTGGCTTCCGTGCTATCCCCGCACCCCCTCGTTCAACTATACTCTCTCTGTTTCAATACTAGCACTTTCCCTCAGTGTTGGAAGCTCGCACATGTACAACCGATTCTGAAAAAAGAAAGCTGCTCTGGTAATTCTAACTATCGCCCTATAGCTCTCACTTGTATTCTATCTAATATCTTTGAAACCCTTCTCAACTCTCACTTCTTAGATTATCTGGAAGCTCATTCCAATCACCAGTATGGCTTTCGGTGCTCGAGGTCTACTGACAATATACCTTCCTATCTAACCGATTTATGGTTTTTCACTCTTAGGAACTACAGGGATACTTGCGTGGTGGCGCTTGACATATACCACAAAGCATTTGACCGAGTATGGCACGGGTCACTGCTCTCCAATCTCCCCTCCTTTAGGTTTCCTCCTTCTCTTTGCTTACTTATGTCTAGCTTTCTTACAAATCACTCAATGTCGGTTGTTTTTCTGTCAAAAGTGGTGTTCCTCAGGGTTCTGTCTCATCTACTTTATTCCTACTTTTCATTAATGATACTTCTCACCGCACCTTTAACTATCACCGTGTATTGCTGATGACCTCGACCCTCATTCTTCCAGCTCATATCAAGTCCTGCTCCCTCTTTTACTTCTAGAATTGCCTCTCGTCTTAATCTTTCTGATTAATTCTGTTCTCACTGATCTGGATAGAATTTCCGGATGGGGTCGCCTCAACTTTGTGAAATTCAATTCTTTAAAAACCCAACTTCTGCAAATCTCCTTCTCAAAAACACCTAACTTTCCATCTCTTTCGGACAGTTTTCTCGTCTCTCCCTGTTGCAATATAAAACATTCCTTGGCTGTAACATAAACAAAAAAATGTCTTGGAAACCTCACATCACAACAGTTGATAGAGCGGTCTCAAAGAAACTAGAAGTTCTGTTTAGACTATGAGGCATTTTTTCTCTTTTCAGTTACTCCAACTATATCAAGGGTCTCATCCACCCATGTATGGGGTGCTGCTCTCATATCTCGGGGAGGGGGGCTCTGGTTTCACCCGGCTTTTGGACAGGGTCGAGTCAAAGGCCAAAAGGCTTATAAACTTATGTACTTTCCAGTTCACTTAACCCTCTACCTTTGCGGCGAGATGTTTGTGCTTTATCTCTATCTTATAATTACTGCAGCGGCAGGTGTTCGAGGGAGCTTATCACTCGCGTACCACCACGTTTACAACGCCTCATGGCACAAAGGGGTGACTGTATCTGCCGCAAGAGTTTGGTTGACATGTGGTAACTCGTGCTAGTTCTCTGTGGTTGTTTCCTTCTTTCCCACCCACCGTGCCTCAGTAGGAATTATAATTTCCATCTTCTGCATTTCATTCCGAATTTAATATTCCCCATTTAAGGTTTGGGTTTGCTTTCACTTATTTGCGCTAGAAGGTGAGAACTTTGAAGCATACTACACCCCCTCCTTGAATAGGGCTCTGCCCATGAGTGGTGGTGACAACTAAAAAAAAAAAATCTTTGGGTGGGCAGATATGTGGCAAATCTCCTACTCACCCCATCCAAAACATCATTCAGATTATCCCAGAAAATCACTATCTCTTCAACATTGCTTTCAGATGGACCATATGTTGCAACCACAAATTTTAACCTTTTCAAACTTAAATTTAACCTTTAGAATTCTAGTACTCACACACACAAAATCTACCATAGCTCTCTACCACAAGTCACTCATCAGAACTGCAAATCCTTCTATCCCCCTCTCATTCCTTTCCACACCAACACAATTCATACCATACCACTCATTTTCACTATTTCCTTTCATCTTTGTTTCAGTCACAGCGAGCAAATCAAATTTGCCCTTTCTAAATACATCCATCACCTCTCTCCTCTTCACCTCAACATTTATTCCTCCTACATTCCATGTACCCATACGATTCTTACAATTTCGCCGAAAGATAGAATGCCGCTTACAGAGTTCATAACCTTCTCTGATGCATGCATTACCATTCCTGGCAAAAGATAAGCGGTAAGCCTACCTAACTACCACAGTCCCTTAGTCGGAAGCAGGGCTTTAGGTGTAAATGAAAGAGTTAGGAAATTATGTATTTCAGAAAATATTAGGTTTCTCGATTTGTGGAGAGAATTTTTGAACAAAGATCTCTCTGCAGAACACAGAACTGTGAGGAACCCCACCTTCACCAGCTCCCATAATGAGTTATTTGTTGCCATTTAATACTACACACTCTCTCTTGTCCTTCAACCACTCCTGTATTAGATAATATTAATATATAGTATATATTTATACAAATTAATATTTTTCTTATTTGTAATACTAAAATTGAGCTTAAAGTGCTTTAGATTGGGTGGCAAAAGCCTTTATTTAAATCAACATATTTAAACTTACTAACTATATATAAACATATTAAACCACCCATGACATTTTCACACACTCAGATTATCATCACAAAAGCAAAGTAAATATGCACAATTATAACCTCATTAAGCTTTCTTGTGTCATGTTTCATTTCTGGTTACTAAACTGTTAATAACGGCATAAAACTTGGCAGGAGTTTGGTGAAAGCAACAGGAAAATTTATCTCTGAAACTACATTTGTTGTGTATTTTGATACCATAAATTATAGTTTCCTTTGTACTCGAGATGCTAGTTGTATATATACCATATATATATGTTTAAGGATATGCTTTTAATTTTCAGAATTTTATTTGCCTATTAAAAACTTTAAGATATTTATTATGGCGTTAGAAGCTTTGCATGGTTGGTCCAAAGAATCTTTCAAACCATATGCAGATGATCAGCAACTTGATGAAAAGGAAATAACAACTGCATCTGTATCAAAGTTTTGCAGATATTTTTCCAGTCCACAAAACTTGCATGAACCATGCTTATCAAAGGTAAGATTTTATACTTGCCTAACATTATTATTTTTAGTAGTAGTACCATACTAGTAGTGTTATAAGTATTATAATTATTTTAGGTATGTATTAGAGCATCATGCACAAGTTTGTGCCCCTTATTCAAGAAATAACAAATATGCTGGAGAGAGTGCAACTTAAGAGTAACAAATGATGATTTCTGGCTTTCAAAGTAAGAGCTATGAGGAGTGGGGAGAAGCTTAAGGAGTTAGGAATGTTTTCTTTAGAAAGGCAATTTCTTAGAGGGGACATGATTTAAGTTTGCAAAATATTAATATCTCTATAATACTGAGACCAATAAATTCCTTTTAATAGACCATGGAAGGGAGACCAGAGGGCATGATAAGAAAATTAAAGTATAACGTCCTGATGTAAGAAAATACTATTTCAGTAATAGGGTTGTTAATATTTGAAATGGCTTGCCTCAGGAAGTCGTTTGTTGATTGTGACTTACTTGGCGTCATTTAAGAGAGAATTGGATAAATATAAGGATGGTATAGGTATAATTTAGTGTGTCATGCCTAAGTCAAATTTGCGGGTTTTTAGTTAGCTATTAAAGTTAAATTGAATGCTAGAACAAATACAATAGTCTTACTAATCACTTGTAGTGTATAGTTAACATTTACTTTAGCTATAGATTTCGGTAGTGCTTGGTGCATATCCTAGTCTTTGCTTTGTTTTAAGATATTGAAATATAGGGTGCAGTGGGTTTTTTGTATGGTGTATTGGTTGTGTAATCAATTATCTACTTTAGTTTGATTGTGACCGTTTGGATAGACTCATACTTCTTACTTTCTCTTCATTTTTTCCATGTTCTTTTTTTATGATTGTATTAATAGCAATGCAAATATCAGTGGATTTTTTTTTTCCCCCCCCAAAATTTCCTGGTTTGGTTCTCTATGCAGATCCTAGGAAACAACTTCCTAAAAAACTCTTCTCCAATAATAATAGAGCAATGCCCATTAAGTAGGAGCTTTAAAAAGAAAATTAAAAACAAATGTTTGTTTGTTATAAAATTTTATTAATTATGAAGGATTTAAACAAAATGTATTTTAATATTTTTATGTTCAGGTTCAAAAGTAATTTTTTATTTACTCTTTTTTAGTGTCGTTTTTATTGTTGTAAGGTTGTCTAATACATCAAACCTTTCTGTTAAATACCTAACACTATTTAAATAAAATTAGTTATTTATGCTTGAAATTGGTGACTGATTAATTTTATTAGTATCATCCTTGAACTAGAACTGCACATTATACTGGCTGGGGGGGGAGGGGCCTTGAGCTTTCGTACAATTTCTGATTTTATGTTCATTTACATAGCAAGTTATTGAAGCTAAGCAAACTGTTTTCTTTTTTCGTATTTTTATTCTTGTATTATCACTAAAAATATTTCAGAGCAAATGTTCTCTATTTAGGAGCATGCCTTTCTTCAAATATTTTGCCATGTGCCAGTATCATGGTACCATTAAATACTGGAACTAGACAACTATACATTGTTGGGATAAATTCATTACGAGTTATTAAGCTATTTATTGTATAAGTATTCTCTTTCCTCGTATAAATAAGAAATTTGGCATTTAAATTAGATCAGGCAGATTTCCCCCCCCCCCCCCAAGTATTTCTTGCTTATTAACAATTATTCAATTATTTTTCTGCTATAAATTCTTGAAGATCATATTTAAAAAATAAAAACTTGAAATTTTATGTAAAAAAAAAAAGAGAGAGAGAGAGAAAACCACATGGGCCTATCAACCCAGCATTTGTTGATCAGTTATTTTAGTCTGCTAAAGTAATTATTAATTATATAAATATTTTCAATGGGTTGGTGGGTTGATAGAGAACAAGGTTATTTTCTATGAAACCCCCAGGGTTAATCCTAATTAAGGATGTATATCATTGGTTTCCAACCTTTTTTGGCCATGCCCCACCTAAGCATCTCAAAAATCCTGATGCTCCTCCCCCACTTATGACACATAATTGCTATAATTCAGAAAGTGAAATCGTATTCACGTGGAGGAAGCCTAAAAGACCATTAACTAGGTCTTAACAAGCTACCTGTCAGCCATGAAAGCGAAAAATAAAAGAACGAAAGGACAGTTAAAGTACTGAGGACGAAATCACTTAAGAAATTGTTTTAAATAAGAATAATTTGAAGTGATAAGGAAAATCAGCAAATAAAGTTTCAATACATATAATAGAAAACTGAAATTCATAAATATAAAATATTTCTAATGGAAGCTTCTTCTGTAATACTTTGATAATTTAATTATTGCAGCTAAATAAAGGTACCTTACAAATTCTCACTAAGAGAGAGAGAGAGAGAGAGAGAGAGAGAGAGAGAGAGAGAGAGAGAGAGAGAGAGAGAGAGAGAGAGAGAGAGAGAGAGAGAGAGTGAGTGAGTGAGTGAGTGAGTGAGTGAGTGAGTGAGTGAGTGAGTGAGTGAGTGAGTGAGTGAGTGAGTGAGTGAGTGAGTGAGTGAGTGACGTGAGTTGAGTGAGTCCTTGAATGTGTGAGGAGTGCATACGCACCATTCCAACACCAACCAAAAGTACGCGCAACGACAACCGACCCCAGCCAACCAAAACAATTCGACACACCTACATCACTCAACGCATACACAACACCAAACACTACACCCCACAACTAATAGCTCATAACATCACCAAGTGTACGGTATATAAATGCGTGATAGTGAGGAGTGAGTGAGTGATAGAGTGATAGAGTGAGTGCAGTATGAGTGAGTAGTGAGTGAGGTGAGTGAGTGACGTGAGTGAGTAGTTGACTTCATTTGTTGATTGAGATGATTGAGTGCATTGAGAGATTGATTCCTTGAGTGATTGAGTGATGTGTGTTGATTTGTTATTAATTGTTGAGAGTTGAAGTGATTGAGTGATTGAGTGATTGAGTGATTGAGTGATTGAGTGATTGAGTGATTGAGTGATTGAGTGATTGAGTGATTGAGTGATTGAGTGATTGAGTGATTATTTGCCATATTTTAATACTTTCTTAATACATGCGTTATAATAAAGATATTGATATGATATGACAACCGTGTAAAATGGGAGGGATTAAAAAATGCAAAAAATTCACTGTTAATAGCACATTCTCGAATTGCCCCTTTGGGGCGTGGACCCCACCGGTGTATATCAATCAAAGTAACTGTTAATACCAGAGCTAGCGTAATGGAGAAGTTTTAAAAATGCATAGTATGAAGCTGGTAACTCAACTGAGGTTTTATTTTGTAATTATTACAATCTTGGTGGGTCTTATTTGGTTTAGCTGTTTGTCTTATATAAAATAAATAATTTTGTTGTTACTGTGAATTTGTATTGGAATAATCAATTCTGACCTCCAGTACGAGAACAGATATGACTGGCCAATAAATAGCAAAGGGGATGTTTGCAAGCAAATCGATAATATCTACATTAAACAAGGGTTTTGTAGTTCTGATCAAAATTTAAATATTTCCCGTACGATATATTGTAATATGAAATATCTGTATTATTTTTGCATTTACAGGAGGATGTATCATCAGGTTCATTTTTAATCGATGAGCACGGAAAGAAAATCAAAATGAGGTTTAATCATGGCACAACTACACTTGGTTTCAAATTTCAAAATGGCATAATTTTAGCTGTTGATTCTCGAGCTTCTTCCGGGCAGTACATTGGTATGCATACAAGTTCTGTGAGAAGAATGTTTAAATGATCTGTGATAAAGGATGTTTAAATGTTCTTTCATATGGATGTTGAAATACACATTTTATTTGCATTGAAATGTTAAATGTTCTGTGAGATGGATGTTTAAATGTTCCTGTCTGTTGCATTGAATGCTTAAATTCTCATATATCAATTGTAGTTCTTTTAATTTTAAATAAGCTTTACTCTGTGTTGGATTTCAGGTTCTGGAAGTGTAAAGAAAATTATTGAGATTAACCAGTATCTCCTAGGAACAATGGCAGGAGGAGCAGCTGATTGCACGTACTGGGAACGAGTTCTTGCTAAACAGTGTCGAATTTATGAACTCCGAAATCGAGAACGGATTTCTGTCGCTGCTGCTTCGAAACTTTTAGCCAATATGGTGTATCAATACAAGGGGTATGGCCTCTCTATGGGTGTCATGATCAGTGGCTGGGATAAAAAGGTAGATATTTTACTGATGTTAATGTTTCTTTTTATGTAACTTGCACAAAAAAATAATCCTTTGATAATTAACATTTCTTAATTTAGCTTTTCTAATTAGTCCTGCTAATCGTCACACAGCATACATTTGCACAGAGACTATGATCTATAATTTATATTCTCATTTTCATCTTCATCATTATCACCCATCTTTTCTCCCCAAGACTGGGGGTAAGGTGCGTAACATGCACCGGCATCAGAAAAGTAGTAGAAGAATATGACGCAAGTCGAAAAGAAAGCCCAACCTTACCGCCCCGTTCATACCTTTTAGTGAGAAGTCGTCGCAGTCAGAAAATCCACCCTAGAGCTTCACGGGACCGCGACGGACCTTCACCATGGCATCTCGTCAATGTGGGATTCATCCCTTGACCCAGGTGGGTCACAACCATACCCCTTCACAAAACCCCGCCATTCACTCCTGTTATGCACCTTTCTTCTCGCCTCTGTAAAACTCTCATTTCTCTCCTTCAGGCTTTCCTTTACTGACTTAATCCATTTTTTCTTCGGTCTCCCAGCCGGTCGATTCTCAGCATAATCACCACTATACATCCGCTTTACCAACCGACTATCATCCATCCTTTCCACATGACCAAATCGTCTCAACGTACTTTCATTCATTCTCTCATTTACCCCTTTCTTCACACCACACAACTTTCTAATACGTTCATTCCTCATTTTATCAATTCTTCTTACACCTAACACGCCCCTAAGATTGTCCATCTGAGCACATTGTACTTTAGATCTATACCTCTTATTCCAGACCATAGTCTCACTACTATACATTAACACAGGTAAAAACATACCCTCCTGTAAGATCCTAGCGCACTCAAAACTTAGCCCCCTTTACATCCACCAAGGATTTAATTTCACCAGCCACCTTCCTGCCATTCACAACTTTCCTACTACACTCTGCATCATCCGTTCCTTTTTCATCCAACATATATCCTAAGTATTTAAACTCAGACACTTGTTCCAGTTGCTCACCAGCTAACATAACTTCACACCCAGGGCTGTCCTCACTCACAACCATAACTTTACTCTTATCTACGTTTACTTTCAAACCCCTCCTTTTACACACCCTACCAAATCTCTACCAATCTTCTTAAACTCTTTTCAGATTCGCCACACAAACCTAAATCATCCGCATCCAAATCACCATCTCTACTCTTCTATTTTCCATCATTCTAGCACCATCCCCTGCTACCCCCACTTCTAATTCTTTCATAACTCCATCCATATACAAATTGAGTAGCGAAGGAGACATAACACATCCCTGCCTCACTTCGCTATTAATATTAAACCAATCACTTTAGACTCCATTTATTCTTATACACGCTTCACTATCATCATGCATACTTTTGATTCCATTCAGAAGCTTACCACCAACGCCATATATGACTAACACCTGCCTTAGAGCTCCTCTATTAGTCCTATCATACGTGTGTTGCAAATCCATAAAACCTAAATACAATTTATTCTTCTCTTTCCTCATTTTCTTAATCATTTGTTTCAATGTAAAGATTTAATCCATACATCCTCTACCACTTCTGAACGCACCTTGTTCTTCACCAATCAATCCTTCAGTCACTCGACTGACTCTCAATTTAAAAATTCTATATTAAAAAAAAAACAAAAAAAGAAAAACTAGTAATAACTATTGGTCACAATATATTTTTTCCTGTGCTTATTGTCATCACTTCTCGCTTGTTATTATTGGATCTCTCGTCACAATTTCACTCTAGTATTTGATACGAAATAAGGTGGTGAATACTTTCCTAAAAGCCATAACAGTTGTATTTGATTACTGTAATGTTCTAGTCTAAGTAATTTCTTTAAATTGACCATATTTCCAGGGTCCAGGCCTTTACTATGTTGACAATGATGGAAATCGTTTGGTTGGGAATTTATTCAGTATCGGGTCTGGTTCTTTATCCGCGTACGGTATTTTGGATGATGGTTATCCTTTAATTGGAGATACTTCCTCGTTAGCTTTAAGGACAGGTCTTGGGCTTTGCCCTAGAGGTTTCGAAGAAACAAATCAATTCTTCTTTTGAATCTGCCGTAACATCAAAGGTTTTCTGTTAGTCTTGCCTGCTTAAGTCCGGTCTGTTTACCTCACTTCCTTGAGATTTGAATTTTCTTGTAGTTGAGATGTAGTTTTGAGAATTGGAGGGTCTTTCACTTGCATCAAGAGAAGCTTGACACCTGATGACGACAGTATCATTTAAGATCTGAACTTGTTTCATGATTCTGGTTTTCTAGACATTTAATTTCTAATATCATCACATGCGAAGCTACCCACCGTGACGGTGGTTCGGGACCGATGAAGAAGGTGAGTCAATTTATGTTTAGAAGGTCCAAATGATAAGCCATTTTTTTTAAAGAGAATTAAATTCATTTTGCAAGCTGTTTAATTTATCCTCATGAATCGACGAAACTTTGGCATAATACAAAATGAAAATTGACGAGTCTATAGCTCAGAATTTTGTGAAGGGTTGACAGTGAATGTAAGCGATGGAATTCTTGCAAAGTGAGTGATACCAGGATGAAGAAAGCAAATTAATTAATAAATGAGAGATGGCAAACTGAAACCATTTAAGAAGTTTGAAGATAAGGGCTGAATTTTCGTAGTGATGAAGGGTAGAGGAGTCGGAAGTCTGAGACGGAAGTTGGAGTCGGATCTTTGGATCAAGAGTCCAGGGACCCCACACCCCGGAGGAGGGGGGGGGTTACCCTTTCTGAAAAAAGAAGAAGAAATGCATGGAAGCAAAACAGAGGAAGAAGAGAAGGGAAGATCCTCCTCCTATGAAGAAGAATGAATGAGGAAGGAAGAATATATGAAATTACTACTCGAGAAAGGGTAAAGAGGAGGTTGGCAACGGCTCCGCTGCTGAGAGCAGGTGCGGTGCTGAGTTAATAAACATTCGTATAACAACACTGTTGGTGTCTTTATATAGGTTATTGAGTCTATATATTTCGAAAATAATGGTTTCATAACCATCAAGAAAAAATAAAGTAAAAAACAAATAAAAACAATAAATAAATAAATAAATAAATAAATGAATAAAATTTCTTATTCTTTTTATGTTTATAACTTACAAATTTACGTTTTTACATACCCTAAAACAGATGGAAAATTCTTTAAAAGTTGAGTGACTACAGGATGAGAAGCAAATGTACGAAAAATGGGAGATGGCACTGAACCATTTAAAATTTGAAGAGGAGGCTGAATTTTCGTACTGGAATCCAAAATGAGTTTCTGACCACAATCCAAAATTAAATCAAAATGAAAGAAATCCATGCCGAGAAGAAAGGTCCATTAAAATTCAAGTCTTAGGGATGGTAATGTAAAAAATGCTGAGCTAAAGCAGCAGTGTCAAATTCCTCGATGTCTGGCATTGCGATATGCAGTCACTGGTGAAATTCTTGAATAATGCTGATGGGTTGTTTGATGGCGCTGGGTGTTCTTCTCTGTGGCTATCAATTTATGTAGGCGCTGACTTAACGTAGAGGTCTCTGCTAATGGTGAAGACATACACAAGTAATGATTGAAGACTTAAAATTGTTAGTTCACCAACTGCACCAGCAACGCTATAGTCCACTGTATCTTTAAGTAATCTCTTTAGTAAAAAGAACGTTCAGTTTCTTAATTTTTTTTAGTAAGGAACAGGACCCAAAGTTCTGCAGTAAAATTATTCCTTTAATAAATGCAGAACCGAAATTCTACATAGGAAACTCAAAGTTTCTAAGTTATTTCTTTAATAAGAAGAAACACAAAGTTTACGATTTGTTATCTTTACATTATTGAGTAACACAAGGTTATTATAAGGACTTGAAAATCCAAAATATTTTATTCCTTATTCAACAAAAGATAGTAGCAAAGTTACACTTATTTTGAGATATTCTTCCTAGTAAATTTAAGGGACAGTCTTGGGCTTTGCCTGGAGTTTACCAACCTTGCTCAATTCTTCTTTTTGAATTTTTCGTAAATCAAGGTTTCTGTAGTCTAGACTGCTTAGTCGACTGTTTACCTCACTTTCTTGAGATATGAATTTTCGTTCAGTTTTGAGATTCTGATCTTCTTGTTGGTGAGTCAGGAGCAAGTGAGAGAGTATGAGTGAGTGAGTGAGTCTGAGAAAGTATCTCAACAAGTAAGGGAAGCCTTTATATACAATTTTCTTTATACTTATGGGGGTGTTCAAAAATCCTTGAGGGTTCTGATACCACAAAATCGAGTTCAAGGGGTTTATAAACATGTAAAAGAACACCTCATTTGGTCTAGAATATGTTTATGTCAAGAATCAAAACCGGCTCCGGTTCAGGTTCAGGTTCCGGCTCCGGCTCCGGCTCCGGCTCCGGCACACGGCTCTGCATCATGATAATACTTCTGCTTTCCTTTCCTTCTCTGGCTTTTAATCTATAGCCAAGTCCTATCGGCTGCTTATTTTCCGTCTAGCTATAGCTATGACCAAATTTAAGGCCTCAGCATCCGTTAGGAAACCGTGATTCCGGTAAGGTGACACCACCAGTTATAACGGTGGCATGTTTGAAGGGGCTACGATGTCTCTAAGTACCTTAACATTACCTAATTAACTGTAACCACTGTTTAATGCTACTCGCTAATAGCCAATTAACGAGAGGATGGAGGTATCACATGATTAGCAATATGACCGACCGGAGTAGCAAAATCGATCTCGCCGTGCTTTAGATCTAGTACTACTCCATTGATTGTGTGTGATAAAACAAATTTCTGAATTTTTTCAATCATTTAATTACTTTTTATAGCTGGTGAATTGGCTCAAAATATCTTGTGGTCCTTCTTGATTATGAAATGTACAAAGAAGCTTACCAGCATCCAAATATTGCATTTAGACCAGAGCAAAATGTTCTTACCTTTATACGAGGGAAGAAGCCATTATTAGGCAAGTATTGCGCAATTTTTTTTTCGAAAAATTATTATTTATTATTATTATTATTATTAATTTTATTATATCATTATTATTATTATTTTATTATTAGTTTATTATTATATAAATTATTATTATTATTATTATTATTATTATTATTATTATTATTATTATTATTATTATTATTATTATTATTATTATTATTATTATTATTATTATTATTATTATTATATTATTATATATTATGATAATAATAATATTACTATTATTATTTCTTAGATATGCATGCAATAAAAATACTGTTCAACATATAACGTATTAAAATGTGTGTTAGACATGCATAAATCGTTGTCTAAGCAAATTTAATAATTAACATACTTTGAAGCAATAATATTTTAAAAATATTTTTTTATATATATATATATATATATATCATATATATATATATATATATTAATATATATATATATATATAATATATATATATATATATAAATAAATATATATTATATATAATATATATATATATATAATCTATAATATATATATATATATATATATATAATATATATAATTATATATATAAATAGTATGTATATATATAAGTATATATAATATAATATATATATATATATATATATATATATACATTATATATATATATATTATATAAAGTATATAATATACTATATATATATACTTATATATATATATATATACTATATATATGATATATATATATATTATATATATTTATATATATAATTATATAAATATATATTATATATATATAATATTATATATATATATATATATATATATATATATATACTATATATATATATGATATATAATATATATAATACTCGTCAAAAATTAACGCACCACTAACGTCATATGACGTTAATTGAGGTTATCAGAAAAGACGCAGAACGCTGTGTACTTTACTTATGCAAATAACATAGCATTAGGTAACGACATTAGTAATACGTGAGATGATGTGCATACGAGACCCAGGAATCCCTGTGGGTCTGCGAATCGGGTCCCTGTATATCGATTTGATGCGTTTTCTAACATTGGGACGTTTCGCAAGTGGAAGAGTTTTTGGTGTGTTAAATGGTGTACTTCATCAACGTGTTTGGGCCACTTCAGCAGTAGATTTGAAGCTTGTCACCGTCGGGGGTATGCTCTCAATGAGGTGCTGAATGTCCTCCACGGTAATCTGATCCCATATGCGACCCACCGCCTGCCCCAGTGGCTGGAGGGTTCCTGACGTTAGTTGCAGCTGTCGCAACCGCAAGTTTCAACATGTTCCCACAATGTTTAATTCGTTGTTGGAACTGTAGTGCTGGCCAATCCAACTGTCCTGATTTACACCACCGTTAGGTATTCGGTGACACATCTTGGCCTTGTGTGATCTGCGTTGTCATGCACTAGGACGAGTCAGCCACCGATGCAGGGGGTATATGACACAACACTCGGGTCAAGGATATCTACGATGTACCGTATGGAGGTTAGGGAACCGCCATCTAGGACTTGAAACTATGTAAGACCCTTTAAAGAAATGCCTCGCCAGACCGTGAGATATCCACCTCCAAAATATCAATACCTCTCCC
>JABUQX010024286.1:0-12500 GCA_015478945.1 Trachelipus rathkii
AAGTGTCGTAACTCGTAAGCAGTATAGAATTTGTCCAGAAGTTTATATATATATATATATATATATATATATATATATACATAAATATATATATATATTTATATATATATATATATTTAAAAATCTGGAAAAACTAAAATTAGCTTCTATAGAAATAAAAAAAATGTCAACACAGTGGAGTTCCGTGTGTAGGATGTAACGAGTAACGGAAAAATACCGTTACAATTTTTAAAAAGGGTAGCGTTACCGTTACATCGTTACATTTTAAAATCGTTGAAGCGTTACCGTTACTCGTTACAATTGTAACGCCCGTTACGTAATGCCGTTACATGTAACGCGTTACTGCCCACCTCTGCATATATATATATATATATATATATATAATATATATATATGCTATATATATATATATATATATATATATATATATATATATATATAACATACTATATTCTTCTTACTTATATATATATATATATATATGCTCTTATATATATTAAAATAATTTCTATTAAGCTTTAACTGCTATAAAGTTGAATTTTAATTCTTAAACTTGCCTTTTTGTAAATTTTTAAAAAGTTAATTAACTAAATATTGCAATTTATTAACTTTTCATAATTAACAACAAAATCTATTATAAGAGTGGAATTGATTTTTTTTTAAGGGAGGTGCAGCTATTTATTAAGGGCAGTGCCCGATTTTTACCCTCCCTAAAGATAGACATAAAATTCGGAATTCTCAGCCGATTAACCTATCAACACCGAACTATAGATTATTTGCCCTTTGAAATGGTGTTTTCAACTGCTCTCTTTCACTGTAGTCATTCTTACAGCCGCTTCACTTTCAACACATGTTTTTGATATTTTTCGTATCCAACTCCTAAATTTTTTCAAGTGCATGATTCCAAACTTGAAATATGCATGAATGAATCCATTACCTACAATCATGAAATGCTTTCGATTTTTGAGTTTTTGTGCTCAGCGTTGTCAATTTATTCCACTTTTTTATTTTAAAAATGAAATTTCTTTTCATGTTCGGGCGAAGTGGATTAAATTTTCAGGGCACTGTGGTCGGGAGAGATGCACATTTTTACTTAGATAATTTCTTTTTGTATATGTATTAGTTTTGGATTTGTACTTGGAACAGAATTTTCAAAAAAATTTTTGGAAATTTTTAAAAACATTTCTTTTAAGTAATACAAAAAAGTTATCTAAGAAAAAGATGCATCTTGACTATACAAGCCTGAAAATTTTGTGTTGTCAGTAGAAAAAAAAAGTATCCCAATATTCACTTTTTCAAACATTTGAATTTTTTTTTTGAAAATTGAAAAATTGATATTTTTCCTACTCATCCGATCAACATGTCAAATTTTCAGGAGGTTTGTATAATCGTGCAAGGCAGCAGCCTTTTAGCTTAATTAAATTTTGGTATATTCAAACGTAAAATTATTTTATTGCGCAAGGAGCTGTTTTTAGAAAATTTGTTCCGGGAAGAGATCCAAAACTCCTGTTTATGCGAAGGAATTGTATAAGTAAAACAGGTGCATCTCTCATGACCATCTCCCATACAAATTATAGCAGAAAGAAGAAAAAGTTATCTAATTTTTACATTAAAATCTAAGCAGAGGATTTAAAAGTAGACAAAATGAGCACAAAACTAAAAATGATGCACTAGAACTTTTGTGACCATGCATCTTAGGTTGGTAATTTGAAAAATCGGTGATACAGCATGTTATGGGTTTTAGTGAAATTCTGAAAATTGATACAAGTAGCTTTTTCAAGAGACATCGCTGATTTGGTGTAAGCGGTCAAATCGCGACTGATAATTCCGAATTTTATGTCCATTTTTAGGGGTGAAAATTGGGCACTTTCTGGCCCAATATTGGACCCTGTCCTTATTAACATGTTCTCTATAAATTACAAGTTTTCAATGTTGAGAGGCCACTCTCTTTCTCCTAGGACGTTATGATTAGTAATTTTAAAAATAGCCATCTTGATTGGCTGTCACAGCAGTCCTCTGATTGGCTTCTCAATGGTGACACAAACTTATTCTAAGTTTTCGTTTTTATTATTATTATTTTTGATGATTTTTGACATCCTGTTGGAAACAAGAAATAGACTCGGATTCGAATCGGATTCGGAATCCGAGAGACGAAATTATCCGAATTTGCAAAATGTTCGAATCGAATCAGATCGGCTCCAGCACCTTGGATTCGAATCCAGATCGAATCCATTGTGTGTGAAGGTTTCAGTCGAATCCGAAGATCAGATCAGCACCTTCAGTTTGGATCGAATCCAGATCAGTTCAGATCGAATCAGTTCAGTTCTGTTAACATATATATATATATATATATACATATATATATATATATATATAATAACTGCTATATATATATATATATATATATATATATATATAACTAATAATAACAATATGTAATAATATGTATATAATAATATATATATATCAATAACAACAATAATAATATATGATTTTTAAAATAATATTGACTATATTAGTAAGATATGTACAGTAATAAAAAATAGATATCTTTCAATAATATATATCTCCAATAATAATAAATATATCTATATAATAACTTAATAATATACATATATATATATATATGTATATGTATATATAATAAACTCAACAAACTTGATACTTCCTATTACACATATAGCAATATATAATAAGTATAACCAACAATAATATATATATATATATACAACAACAATAATATGTATGCATATATATGTATATAATATGTATATAAACAACAACCAACAATAATAATATTCTAGTCTGTATTAATAATATATGTAAATATATATATGTATGCTCATATATATCATATATATGTATTGCTCTGTAACTGCTGCTGCTATATATAACACTAAAGAGTGTCCAATAATAACAAGAATTAAATAAAACAATTACACTTTTATTTGAATATTTGAGGACGCTAATTGCAAGTATTTCAAAACTAATTGTACTAATTTTATAAATGTTTTTATGTGAAAAATTATAAAGAAAAGTTAAAACTTAATGAAAGTGGAAGGTTATTTCATTATCTCCTTTAGAATATTTATCTCGGAGTACAGGACGCAACTTTCTTGATATTACAAACAAAGGCGTCTATTATTCATGTTGTTATCTTGGGATGGGAAAGTTTGTGAAATAAAAAAAAATATATGGAACCAAAGGAGATATATATATGTAATAATATATATATATAATAATATATATAATATGTATATATATATATATATATATATGTATATAACTATTATATCTTTAACTCTTTATATATAATATAATATGTATGTAATATGTAATAATATATATATATAAAAATATATATATATATATATATATATATATATATATATAATAATAATATATATATATATATAATAATATATGTAATATATATATATATATATAATAATATAATATATATATATATATATATAATATATATATATATATATATATATATATATATATATATATAATGTAATATATATATTAATAATAATATAATAATATATATATATATATATATATATCTTCTTCTATATGCGGACTAATATATATGTATGTATGTATGTATAGAAAATATATAGGATATATAATAATATATATATATATATATATATATATATATATATAATATTTTCTGCCCTGCAATTTATTTTATCACACAATACTCAATACTTGTATATATATTTTTATCTTAGCAGATGTAAGATTTGTTTGCTTAGCTATTTTGTCATCAAAGGATTATTAATTACATTATTATTAGCGATTATTATTATATATTTTCTGTATCAGAAACATAAACAAGAAATATTAAAAGATATAAACATAAAATTCTGAAAAGGAAAATGGTTACTACAATTTGAAGAAACCTTTCCAGAAGTTGGTAGAGTTTTAATGATTTATGGAATTAACTTTAATTAATTTGTCTTCATTTGGTAATTACCAAGTGAAAGTTATGAAAATTAATAACATAAGTTACTTGTAGGTTAACATTGTTCTGAGAGAGTTTGAAAACGTTATAAGATTGAGAGAAAAAGATTATATATATATATATATATATATATATATATATATATATATATATATATATATATATATATATATATATATATATATATATATATATATATATAGTTATGTACAGGACCCACCACGGCCCACATGGAAGCAGTCACACTTTGTTGAGTAATTGACTCCATGGGTGAGTCCTGGCCCATACATATTTTGAATGTCAGTAAAAGAAAATTTGGAAGGCGAAATGAATATTCAGTTACAAATAAATAAAGCTAAATGAAAAGATGTCCTTACTTTATAAATAGTTATAATATTACATAAAAAATTAAATGTTGTGAAGAATATTCAATTTTTGGAGATAAGAGAAAATAGTTACTATTAAAGTGGAAGGACTCAGATAAGGCATGTGATGACCTTTTAGAAGGTGTTAAGGATCATATAGTAAGAAAATGGCGACGGCGAATGGGATCCAGTTGAGGACAATTAATGAAGATATGGTGAACAGATTTCGAAGTATGGCGACGACAAAATTTGCAGATGGAAGATCCCGTGACATGTAGTGACTGTGAGTGATATTGGTTTGGACAATATGGAGGCGTGTAAGTATCACATCGTACAAGCTCTTTCGTCCGCGAGAGGAAAACAACTCACCAATGTTCAGCTTTATATTTCTAAGTTTTGCACCTTTCTGATCTGATCACTCATCCAGCACTCCTGAAATGGGAATAATCAGTTGATGGGAGGCGGATCATGTCGAATGGCATCCGGGAGGTTATTAAAACAGCTCCGGAAAGAGGAGGGGGCCATTCTGGCCTCTTTTTCAGCTATTTCGTTGCCAGTTATCTCTACGTGAGAAGGGATCCAGCATAATATAATTTGTTTCTTGCGAGAGTGAAGCAGCTGAAGAAATTGTGCAGCGGATAACAGAGATCTACTGGAATGGAGTTGTGTCGGTGGATTAACACGTGGAGGCAGGGGGCTTCTGCAATTGTAGCATAAGATTGCCTTTGTCTTGTGGGATATTTGTCTTTGAGTTGGTGTATGGCATCTCTCCTGCTCAATTTTTGTATGACGCATAACTAAAATTTCCTATTCAAACAGGTAAGAGGGGCATTTTAAGGAAGAGGTCCTCCACAATTTTTGCAGAATGGTATGTTTTCACAGGGAATGTGAAAATCTTCTCTGCAGACTGGGCATATGTCATACGGTCCCTACAGTATTTTCGGGGATAACCAAACCGTTGGCATTTAAAGCAACGTCTGGGTCGGGGAATAGTCGTACGAACACTGTAACTTGCAAACCCTATTTTCACCTTTGGAGGTGGAAAAGAAGTGCTAAAGTTCAGCAGTAAACAAGGATTTGGGGTATCAGGCGAGTCCCGATGAGGGGGAAATCTATAAACTTTTGTAAAGGGAAATCCTTTCTGCTGAAGTTTTCTTAAATTGACAGAAATCTTCGTTTTCTGTTCTTTAGATGTATTTTTTATTTCATCAGGAATAGAAATAATGAGGGGAGAGAAAAAGATTAAAACATTTCATATCTGAAAAATGCACTTGCTAGTGCTGGGGAAACCCCCAAGTATTGGTTCTTGTCACTATGATACGTTCCAGGTAATTCATCAAGAGTATAGCACCGTAGCAAGAATCAATACCCTCTTGAGGGGAATATATATATATATATATATATATATATATATATATATACTCTTAACTTATATATATATATATATATATATATATATATATATACTATATATATATAAACCTTAACATATATATATATATATATATGCCCTATATGCTATATATATATATATGTAATATAATAAAAAATATATAAAAAATAAAAAAAATATATATATATATATATATATATATATATATATATATATATATATATATATATATATATATATATATATATATATATATATATATATATATATTTAACAATATAACAATATAATAATAACCAACAATATGTATGTATATAATACCTATATATACCATACATATATTACTATAAATATATATATGTATAATAATATAATAATAATATAATATATGTATAATATATATATGTATATATATGTAATAATATATTAACTATATTAATCTCCGAAATAACCCAACCATAATAATCAGAATATATATATATATAATATATATATATATATATATATATATATATATATATATATATATATATATATATATATATAAATATATATATATATATATATATATTTATTTAATAACAATATTTATGGCGATATAAAAATCTAACTATATTTTCTTCTTCTTCTTCTCTATCTTTATATATATATATATATATATATATATATACTATATATTATATATCATGTTTAAGTTTATATATAATATTATGTATTACTAAAAGAGGCATAATTATTCGTTTATTACTAATTTTCATTGAAATTTAAAATTAAAAGGAAAAATGTAAAATATTTATAATTAATATATGATAAAAAATAAAATTGATTATTTTAATCAATAAGAAACAGCAAACATAATAATTTTATAATTAAAATATTTTAAATATATTATATTATTAGGAAACATATTTTTATAAATAAATATTTATAAAACTGTACTGCAATTAGTTGCCCATTTTAACAAATTATATATTATGAAATGTTATTATCTATAAATCATCATCTATATCATATTAATTTTAAACATGCAAAAAAACGTTCCAAATTCGTATCGATTTGTTGAATGATGTGGAGCAACATATTTTTGAAACTACCATCCTTTCGCCATTACGGTCCGGCCACATTTTGATTTCCTATATTCTTAATGAAAAGTTGTTATTAACAAATTATTTTTTACTTTTGCTTTTTTATCTACATCCTATTAAAAATAAACAGCACCAAAAACGTAACGGTTTTCACTACAATTTTGTCATCATGAGTTTTTTCGGGTTGGTTTCCTCGGGCGAGCGAAGCGAGCCCTCTGCGCGTGCGTAGCACGTGCTCAGGGACAAGTCTTGCTCCGTTAGGAGCAAGCCAAAGGCTTGTAATTATCTAATATTACCTTTAAATATCAGAATTTTTGAATTTAAAATTGTAATCTTGTATTTTTGAATAAATTTTCAAATTTAATTTGTCCTCCAAACAAAAATTTAAGGAAAAAATAAAGTGAAGAAATATATAAATATATATATATATATATATATATATATATATATATATATATATATATATATATATATATATCTTAACATATATATGTATATATTTATATACTTCTTCTTTGTATATATATATATATATATATATATATATATATATATATATATATATATAGCATAGATTTATATATATATATATATATATATATATATATATATATATATATATATATAACACTCTTATATATATATATATATATATATATATATATATACTCTTTCTTTCTTTCTTTACTACTCTTTCTTACTGCTGCTATATATATATATTGTTGCCTCTGTTTTCAGCTTTGCTTAAACATTTATGTTACTTTCTCTCAAAAATATTTTCTGTTACTTAAATTCTTGCATAATTTTCGAAATTTTGATGCTCCTTTTCCGTCGTCTGCGAGGAGTATATAAACAAAGTTTTTAAGAAACTCTTCCCACTCCGTCGCTAATCTCTGTGCGTATCTGTTGTTCACTCTCGTTCTGCAGTTGCCAACGTGACTTTTTTACCATCATCAATTGGTTATAATTTTTTTTTTCAAAGTGTCTCACTTCAGTCCTTACATTTTTAAATGTTATGTAATTTCGTTTCTATGAACTCGACAGCCAGGGTGGTAATTATTGAGTGAAAATTTAATATTTTATTAATATTGTGTATTAAATTATAAATTGTGAAAGTGTGTCAAATGAATATTTTTTTGGTGAAATCAATTTCTTTTATATTTTTTTTGTGTGCAAAATTTTCATTTTCAAAAGGCCCCTATGAGCAAAATTTTCTTTTTTGTAAAATCACTTGGCATTTTAATTTTTTATTATTATTTTTATAGTTGTTATATTGTTTAAATATTTATAGGTATTAAGACCTCCTTGTAAGACCTGTGTTAAGCCTGTATTAAGACTTCCTGATTCTCGTGTTTGTTTCTACCTTATCTACATTTTGTGGCCAACAAGTTGTAACAACTGGTGACCCTGCTGTTCCTCGCTTCCACCCAGCCGTCCTTGCTCCCTGTGGCCTACAAGAGGCCTGCCACCAGAAGTTGTTTCCAATAGCCTACCAGCGGGCCTTCGTCAAACCTATTGCTTGCAATTATTTTTATAAAACAAATTACTTGGAGATTTTTTCTCTCCATTTAAAGAAATAATCAGCCTTCTCGGCTTGTGTTTTATAGCTTTAAGTTCCTTCATAGTATTAAATATATTTTAATTTTAAGTAGCAAGTTAGGCAGGTACTTTATTTTTTTTTGGGAACAGTGTTCCCCTATGGCCTATTTTTTATAATTATTTTTTAGAGTGCAAATATATTTTGTTTCCATCAGGCCTCCAAACGATGATATCTTTGATAATAATACCATGCTTCCGGCTCCGGCTCCGGCTCCGGCTCCGGCTCCGGCTCCGGCTCCGGCTCCTTCTCCGGCTCCTTCAACCGCTACGCACTACCATGGTAAGTTTATTAATGAAAATATAGACCTAACTTTTACCTTATTAGAACTCCAATTGGAGTCTACATCTTAGGGCGAGCGTTTCCGTGCTCTTCTAAATATAGTGCCCACAAAAGTTTTACAACGTCTTAGAGACGTTTTACCTAATTTAAACCACAGTAATTAACCATACTCTGAGTTAAAAGCCATTTTATTAGCTAGATTAGGTGAGTCAGACAAAGTCCGTAAATTACTTCGCAACGAAGTTTTATGAGATAGATTGTCTTCTGTGTTATTAAATGATATGCTAGCATTATTAGATGGTCCACCTATCGGACCTTGTATTCATATTGTTCTACAACTTTTTATACAAAAGTTACCACTGACTTCCAATACCATTTAGCTACTGTTGATCCCTCTTGCTCCTTGCAAAATTTAGCCTCATATCCGGATAAGGTATTAAAGGCAAAACCTCTTACGACACAGAACGCACCTCTTGCTGCCCCATACGTTCCAGCCTTGCCGCTAGGTCAGGAGTCGCACAACTCCGCTAACCCGCAAGTTCAAGGTCTGGTTAATGCGGTGCATTCTGCATTCTCACACCATGTTTTGTTAGAATCTCGCATCACATTTTTAGAACAAACCATTTTAGATGTGCAATCCCGGATTTGGACCCTAGAATCTCGCACTCAACCTGGCTCCTATAACGCACCCTCATTACCAGATTTCGATTCTTTTTCACACCGTCCTCGCTTCTTTAACCAACCCCGACGCTTTTATCATAAATCTCCCAACCCTTCTCGTCTACCCTTTAACCAGTCACAATCTCCTTCTTGTCCATTAAGTCAACCCCCTTCTGCCTCTTCAGCTCAACCGTCTTCTGCCCCTCCTTTTCCTAACCCCCAAGGCATAGGTATCAATCATCAGCGTTGGGGCGACGAAACACGAATTTGTCTTAAACCTTGCGATTTTAATTTAAACCCCGATGCCACGCATTAAAACAGCAGTGAGTGGTTAATCTTGCATCCAACCTACTCTGCATTCGCGATCCTCAGACCAACTTATCTTTTCTCATTGACACTGGCTCTGCTTACAGTGCCCTGCCTCGTTTCTTTTTCCAGAAGAACCGGGCTTCAGAACCTCTGGGTGCTCTGCAAGCCGCAAGCAGTTTCATCATCCACACATACGGTTCCAAACGGCTCCACCTCACTCTTTCTTTTCGACGCAATTTTTTTGTGGAACTTCGTCACCCTTCCTATCATCGGTGCCGATTTCCTTGCTCATTATAACATCCTAGTTGACTTGCACTATAACAGATTAATCGATTTTGAAACCCAATTCTCATCTTCATGCATTCGTGCTGTTTCTTCTATCAGTGGTATTCATCTTTCCTCTGGCAATAACCCTTTTGAGTCTCTTCTTCATTCTGAATTCTCTGAACTTGTCTCTCATTTCTCAACTTTTTCGGAAGTTTAGCATAATGTAGCTCACCACATCGAGACGTCTGGCAGACCTCCCTTTGCACGCACACGTCGTCTCGCTCCAGACAAATTCCTTGCTTAGACATTTATGTTACTTTCGCTTAAAAATATTTTCTGTTACTTAAATTCTTGCATAATTATCGAAATTTTGGTGCTCCTTTTCCGTCGTCTGCGAGGAGTATATAAACAAAGTTTTTAAGAAACTCTTCCCACTCCGTCGCTAATCTATGTGTGTATATGTTGTTCGCTCTTGCTCTGCAGTTGCAAACGTGATATTTTACCATCATCAATTGTTTATTTTATTTTGTTTCAAAGTGTCTCACTTCAATTCTTACACTTTTAAATATTATGTGAATTTCGTACTTTCCATTTTCTGTAAAAGCCAGGGTGAGTAATTATTAGTGAAAATTAAATATTTTATTAATATTGTGTATTAAATTATAAATTGTGAAAGTGTATCAAATGCATATTTTTTTGGTGAAATCAATTTCTTTTATATTTTTTTTTTGTGTGCAAAATTTTCATTTTCAAGAGGCCCCTATGCGCATAATTTTCTTTTTGTAAAATCACTTTGCATTTTTATTTTTTATTTTTATTATTATTGTTATAGTTGTTATATTATTGTTTATATATTTTATAGGTATTAAGACCTCCTTGTAAGACCTGTGTTAAGCCTGTATTAAGACTTCCTGATTCTCGTGTTTGTTTCTACCTTATCTACTTTTTGTTGCCAACAAGTGGTAACAATATATATATATATATATATATATATATATATATATATATATATATATATATATATATATATATATATATATATATATATATATATATATATATATATATATATATATATATATACACAAGGAGAATTAACATAATCTTCATTAATATATAACATGCCTAAATTTGTCACAATCACATTAAATATCATTCTTCATTGTCCAATTCGTAAGTGCCGCTACGCTCCAAATTTAATTAAGAAAATCTCTTCGTTTGAAAAAGCTCTTCTCTTTCTTTTTACTAATTACTTGTTTAATATTTTGAGATTTTATGAAGCGTATTAAATTTCATTGCAAATGATAGGCCATTTGTTCAGTCTTTAATTTTGATTATATATATATATATATATATATATATATATATTATATTAACCTTTAGAGAGAGAGAGAGATATATATATATATATATATATATATATTCTTGCAATATAAATAAATATATATATATATATATATATATATATATATATCTTCTTCTTTATCTACCTTTTTTTCCCCAAGATTGGGAGTAAGGTGCATTACATGTATAACCTTATATATATATATAACTCTCTAACATATATATATAATATATATATATATATATATATATATATATATTTATAAATAGAGAGAGAGAGAGAGAGAGAGTACTCAAGACTTGGTGTGAAAGTCTAATATATGACTAGAACGACAATTAGTGAAGCATCATCTGAAGGCTTTTTGCCAGATTAAAATTTGAGCTTCACCCTTCCTTTTTATCTTCATTTATATTTTTATAAAGATCATTTCCAAGCAGTTCAGAGTTTAGTAATAGGTGACCTAGTCTTGATTCGGTACCAGATTCAATCCCTAAAATATAAAATATTTAAGAGTTAAAAGTATAACATATATATATATATATATATAACACCTTATACTATCATATATATATATATATATATAACATACTCTATTGTTATATAATATTATATTAATAATATATATATATATTATGTATATTATATATATGTATATAATATATATATATATATGTATATCAATAACCAATATATGTATGTACCAACTATTCTTTCAATATGTATAATAATATATGTATGTATGTATGTAATATTTCACTTCTTCTTTATGTATATATATATATATGCATATATATATAATATAATATGTAACTAACAATAATAATAATAATATAATAATAATAATATACCAATAATAATATATATATATGTATATGTGTACAATTAAAATATCTTAATAATAATATATATTATATATAATAATATATAATAATATATATGTATATATAATAATAACTATATAGTAATAATATATATATATATAATAATAACCTTATGATGACAATATAACTTAATAATAACCTTATACTATATATGTATATGCTCTTATAACCTTTCTTTCTCTTATATATACTATATATATATATATATATATATAACTATATATATATATATATATATATATATATATATATGCATGCATTATATCTTTATAAAGAAATACATGTACAATATATATACATACCTTTATGTAAATATGTAATTTCCATAATAAAATATGTA
>JABUQX010024286.1:20000-22500 GCA_015478945.1 Trachelipus rathkii
ACTTATTTATTTTAGTTTTATTTATTTTTTATTTTTATTTTAAAAAGAATCTATATATTTTAAAAAAGCTTTTATTTATTTTTGCTTAATTTGTTATAATTCTGTTTTAACTAAAATTTCTTTCATTTATGTTTATAACTTAAAAATTTGAGTTTTTTACATACCATATAAAGCAGTAAATTAGTAAATCAAACTTGCCCTCACAGCCAAACCCTCCCTACCCTTCCATGATCTATTGGTCTATTGATATATTGATTCTAGTTGATCGGATTGATTCAGTCATATTTTTTTATTAAAATTGTTAGTTTTACCCATACCTTAAGCAGTAAAATCAGTAATCAAAACTGCCCTTCAAGTCACCCCTACCTACCCATATCGTTTGAGCTATTGATCTATGCTCTTTGAGTATCAAGTCATTTTTTTATTAAATATTGTTATGTTTTTACATACCCTAAAGCAGTAAATCAGTAAATTCAAGTAAATCAAACTGCCCATCACAGCACCCTCCTAGCCCTATTCGTGATACTACTTGATCTAAAATTGATCTATTTGATTCAAGTCATATTTTTATTAAAATTGTTATGTTTTACATACCTTAATGCAGTAAATCAGGTAATCAAACTGTCCTCCAGCCACCCTCCTACCCATTCGTGATCTATTGATCTATGATCTATTGATTAAGCCTATATTTTGTGTACATAACACAAAAAACCTTATTTCATTTTGTCTTTCTTTTTCCTTTAAACATTTTGTTTTTACTAAAAAAATTATTTTATTTATTTTCAATAACTTAAAAAAATTTTTTTTTTTATACATTTAAAAAACCCTAAAGCGTATTGCAGTAATCAATTAATCAACTGCCCTCCAGTCACCTCTCCTACCATCCATGATCTAATGGAATCTATCTTGATTTAATGTCATACTTTTGTATAACATAACAAAAAATTAAATTCTTTGCTGTAGCTGTTGTTTTGTTGAAATGTCGCGTTTGTTGTTGCATTTTGTTGCAATTTGTTGCAGTTGTTGATGTTGTTGTTGTTGAAATGTTGCGTTTGTTGTTGTTGCTGTTGTTGCCTGTTGTCCGTTGTTGTTGTTGTGTTTGTTGTTGTTGTTGTTGTTGTTGTGTAACGAGAATATATACCCTTTCAGTTAATGAAATTACAACTTTTTTCAAAACATATCTCTAAAATATAATGTTACTTTTACATTAAAATTATAATACTTAATATTGAAAACTAAAACAAAAATATATCTCATCCTAGCCTAACAGATATACAGCATTCATTAACAAGGTAACTAAATTAGAAGTTTTCAACTTACAGAGCAAGAAGTCAGCATAGCAATCTCAATCTTTACTATACACAACAGCACAAAATATTATTATTATTTTTAATATTATTATTATTATATTGATTATATTACTTAACTTATTATATCATTATCAATTATGCATTAATCATTATCATTATCATTAATCATTATCATTATCATTATCATTATTATTATTTATTATTTATTATATTATTATTATTATTATTATGCAATCACTTTGCCTTCAGGTCCACAGCTAGACCATTGGTTGGTAAAATTGCTGCTCTCTACAGACACCTAAACATTTTACGCAATCTTGTTTAGCTCAAGTTAGACCAATCCAAAGACTGCATTTGCATGCCATCATACGGACAGCCATGAAATTCGACGGAATGAACTCATTAATTCTTAAATCTCTTTTGCCACATGCAAGAAGGGTAACCGCGATTTATTACTTTGTACCGAATTCTTTTGACACATGAGCAGGCGACGAGATTTTCTTACTATTCTTTCCCTTATGGTCCTTAACTTAACATCTGTTTTGTATCTTTATACTATTTTTTTTTACTTTAAATCCTTCCTATTATTAGGATCTTGACTATTATCTTCATAATTATTATTTTTCATTTATTATTATTTTATTTTATTTTATTTTATTATTTATTTTTAGTTTTATTTTTCTTTTTATTTTTTATTTTTATTTTTATTTTATTTTTTTAATTTTATTTTTATTTTTATTTTTATTTTTTTAGTAATGTTATTATTATTATTATTTTTATTATTATTATTATTTATTATTATTATTATTATTTATTATTATTATTATTATTATTATTATTATTATTATTATTATTATTATTATTATTATTATTATTATTATTATTATTATTATTATTAATTATTATTATTATTATTATTATTATTATTATTATTATTATTCATTTAAACATGCTGATATAATTATTTAAAAATTTAAAATCATCATCATACCACACACACACACACACACATACACATACACACACACACACACACACTCACAATAATTATAGACACTTTACTTAATACATTAGCCTGGCAATCATCGTACTAACTTACTGATTACATGACTGCTATTTCTATGATGTCAAGCAGCTATGTTAAATTTTTCTAAACGTCGTTGGATCGACATTTACACTTTACTCTCCTT
>JABUQX010024287.1:0-2500 GCA_015478945.1 Trachelipus rathkii
CCATCACGGATACAAGGAGGTGAGATTCTCAGGAAACTAAGTCATACCATTTGTTTGTTCATCTTGCTATTATAAAAATGCGAGAAAATGGGAACAAATGGAAGCTTTAGTAACATTCCAGACTAATATTGAGATTTCAAGAAGTTAACTAACTATACATTAGGACCTAAACTATACCGACACTGATTGATCTCCGTACAACGGAGATTAAATAACATACCACACTCTTTCTACCGACTTAGATCTCTATTATTAGCCTTACACATGGACCTTCTAATGATGATCTACTTAGGGCTAAAACAAACCCGCTTGATCTTCCTTCGATTCCTTGTTACATGTGTGGGTGTTCTCAATGGATATGTAACGAGCAATGTAGCTATTCACTAAGGCCCTTAGAAGACAAAGATAGTTAAGAGTTTGGGATAAACGTCGCCAGACAATATGGTACTAGAATTTTTTGCAAGATTCTTAAGAAAAACACTATGCACTATTTGATCTAAATCCTAAATATGGAAATAGTTAAGATAGAAACGACCATTGTATATAATATTAAATGTATAAAGTATCTAGAGTATTGATTTAGTATAGCTCAAGTATTAATTAAATATTACAGTAATTAAATATAATATTATATAAAAATATATAAGCATTGTATTTTCTATAATAATAATAATGAGGATAACATAAAGAATATGATTGACTAGTATCCCCTATGTCAATATTTCTTATTCATATTGTAGGGGGAGTGGCCCTTCAAGGGGTAGGGGGAATTGCATAACCAATTACAATATTTCAGTATATCACAGTTTTCTAATACTAAAGTAATATATATACTATACATTATACATATTTTAAAGTATGAAATTACTAAATATAATTTCCAAGTATCCTATGAGTTATATTTCTTTCCTAATACAGAGGCGGGCTGGGGAGTCAAATCAGAGGGAGTAAGCATAAGGGGTTGAATACCAACATATTTAAATATTTGCCATACAACATCCAGTTTTCTGTACTAACATCAAGTGCTAGGGGTGTGAATATTAAGGGATTTTCTAGCATATTTCGCCTTATAAATATATATACATTTATATATATAGTTTATATATATAATATATTATATATTATTATAATATATTATATATATATATTAATATATATATATTATATAATAATATATAATATATATAATATATTATATAATATATATATATATATATATAATATATATCATATATATATATATATATAATATATATATATATATATTATATATTATATATATTATATAATATATATATTATATATATAATATAATATATATATATATTATATAATATAAATATATATAAATATATATCTTATTGAAATGCGTGTTATTATATATATACATATATAACTCACCGTCGACCCCCCCCGGTAGGACTAACGCCCTGTCAAGTGACATAACGAGAAAGGTCCTTCGGTAATTGGGACCTGACGGCAAAAGTCCGCTGGCCTGGCCAGGCCTATCGCTGGTATTCCCATTAGCAGCAAAGCAACGCTATCCAAATGTACTCATTAACGTCTGAGTGGGACGAAACTAGAGATAATAGAGAATAACTTCACCATTTCTCTCGCTCCAAACCAGTCCCTCGAACCTGGGCCCCCTCGCTTGCTAAGCGAGTGCTCTCTCTCTGAGCTAGGAGCGCTCTATATATAGTATATAATGTAGATTTATTAGTGAATATTAATATATTATATAATATATATATATATTAGTTATATATATATATATATATTATTATATATTGTTATATGTATAGTGTATATCTATATTATAATAGTTATTAGTAGTATATGGTCTATATGTTTGGGATCGTATTAATTATATATACTATATATTATATTTGATGATGGGTAGAGGAGCATGGGCGTATACAGGGGGCAGGGGGGTGTTCCAGTTGCCCCCTTTTGTATGAAATGTTGGTTGTTTAAGGGACACTGAAAGAGTTTTTAAGTATGTCCATTTCCCGTTTAAAATAATTATGAAGGTGCAGAAGGTGTTGTAAATTAATTATATAATTTCGTTTTTTCGCTGTCATGGTAATCAAAGTCATCGTAAGTTCTTTGGAAGTTTTTTACAGTAAAAGATGAGAAACGTCATTAGATTAATATATATATATATAAGTATTTATATATTAGTAGTAGTTAGTGTTGTAGTTTATAGTATATTAGTAATATTAATAGGTTTATAGAGTTTGTGAATCGTATATTATGATTGTAGTATATATAGCAGTGTTAATTGTTTATATTTATTTAGTTTTATATTATTATTATTGATATATTATTGATATGATGATTTTATTATATATGGTATATATATTATATTTTAGTATGAGGTTGTGAGTTATTTTATATGATTTATAGTAGTATGTATTTATGTAATATTATAGGGTATTTGATTATATATATTGTTGATTATTATATATATAGTTTATAATATATATATATATATATATAT
>JABUQX010024287.1:7500-37500 GCA_015478945.1 Trachelipus rathkii
TATAATATATATATATATATATATATAATATATATTATATAATATATATATATATATTATATATATTATATATATATAATAATATATATTTGGTACACAGAATTGATTAATATAATATATATATATATATATTATATATAATAGATATATATATATATATATATATAATATTATATATATATTATATAGTATAATATATATATATATATATATAATATATATATTACATATATAATATTATATATTTAGTATATAGTATATATATTATAATATTATATATATATATATATATATATATATATATATATAATATATATATATATATAATATAACTATATATATAATATATATATATATATATATTATATTATATAATATAGTAGAGCTGTTACGTAGCATTAGCATCGACTCTGCAGGGGTCGAGGCTTCATGGATTCTACTAAAGCTTTGGACGAAATAGACCTTCTTCTGTTGGAAAGGTTGGTGTAACTACCGTTCATACGTGACGCCAGTTTCATTTTCGGGAGCAAAACTTCGAAATCCGGATTGGGGCTGCTGGAAGCGAAACCTATGACTATAGCTCCCGCAACCAAGGACATCTTTCCCTTTCAGCAAAGGCAGAAAAAGTAATGTTTCAATCAAATATAAAAGACAACCTGATGGCTTTGAGGCTGCTGTAGAGCGAATATTAAGTATTGGTGGGGATATTTTGAGGGTCAAAAGAGGTCAGCCTGTAACTGCTTTTATTTTGGGAGCAGTCTAATCGATTTTGAAAAGGTAATTATGGATTTTTCTTGTCTTTTGAAGAAAGACAAATGAGAGAATGAGGGAAAATCTTGAGATTAAATACTCTAAGATATGCAAAATAACTCAATTTCAAATTTTTTCATATAAATATTACAAAAAAAAATTGTTGTAGGGATAGTATACTATTAGTATTTAATTATTAAAAACTTTTTGTCGAAGTCCCGCACAATTATTAATGGAAGACCGTGCGGACGTGCGGACTTGCGATTGAATTGGTCTGAATATGGTGCGGAGAGCGCTAGCCGGACAGCCGTTTTCTTCAAGGTGCGGAAAGGGTGCCTAGCGACTACCCCTTAAATGTAGCGGGGTGCCCACCTCTGAATATATATTTATATTATATATATAGTATATATATATATAATATATATATATTTAATATATATATATATAATATATAAAAATTTAAAATAAAAAAAATTATTAAATATATATATATATATATGGGTTCTTCCTTTTAGGGTGTGCTGAGGTCCCCAAGAAAACTTGGAAAATGGAACGTAGAAAGGCTAATTTGGTGAGGTGGATAGAAGACGAACGATGAAATAAGTACTGATGTTAAATTAAGTGCCTGAGGCAAAAAAAAAAAAGTAAATTTTAATATATTTTAGTAATCATAGTATTATAATATAGGCACATATGTAACCGCGAGCGCAGCGAGCGAAGTGAGCAAAGGCGCCAATGCGAGCGTAGCTCGCTTTTCAGATTTTGAAAACTCAAGATTGTGTGGTCAAAATACTCAAGATTTAGCAAAATATCTCAAGACCTTCATAAAGTCAATACAACTCAGTTTAGTGTGCAAATTTTTAAAAATAAAAGTAATAATTATATAGATATATATATATATATTATATATATATAATATATATATATATATATAATATATATATATATATATATATATAAATATATATATAATATATTATATATATTTATATTATATATATATAAACACAAAATGCTGTCCTATAACTTTTTTATATGATGATTCATCAGTGATGTCAGAATAAAATTCAAGAGGAGGAGCAGATATGAGTTACGGAACTTATTATTAATTTATTATTATTATTATTGATTATTATTATTATAATTATATTATATTATTATTATTATTATTTTATTATTATTATTATTATTATTGATTGTATTATTAATTTATTAAAATTATATACGGTATGTCTTATTTTTGTATGATTCCTTTTGCAATTGCAATTACCCCGCTTTACTCATCTACCCTTTCATAAATATTCATCTCCTCTTGAGAATTCTTAGAATTTTCCAGTCTCTTGGAGTACCTTTGATGAGGTCCTCCATCTTGCAAATCCCTTATTAATTCTTTTTTAGGTTCCCAGGTTATACAAGAATTATTATATTTTGTAACATGCTGCTTTCCCAAAATTCTGTCACTTGTGGTGCTTGCTTTCATCTTGTTTGTAAATTTAGTTTTTACCGTATTTACCTGGGGAAAAATTCTCTCAACACAGGCAGAAGAGTGAGGCAGAATTGGATAAATTTTTAAATTTAGGTTGGTTTAGTCCATCCGTTATTTCACGCAACTTATACCAAAATTCTGGAATTTTTAAGTTTTCAGAAGTAGGAATACTTGGGTGTACCTCTTTTATGATTCTAAAGTTTCGATATTCATCATCAAGGTCATCAAGTTTATTATTATCAGGTACAAAAGATTTGAAGTGGCGCTAGTTCCAATAGAATGTTGGGTGAGTTTTTGACCTAGCAAACAAAAATTTGGGATCCAAAACTTTTAGTTAAGCAAAGTATGCTATTCTTTTCAAAAAACAAAGATCTTCTGCTTAATTGGGAACATAATTCATCAAAAATTTTAGACAACTTTTTTAAATCTATATATGATCATTTGATGGGTTCTTTGCTTGTCCAAAAGTCGACATTGGTGCGTTCCGCCCAGGAAAATTCCTCAATCATTTTATGGATCTTTTCATCCCGGGGATTAATATCACCTGGGTTTTCATTAGAAAGTCTCACATTCCATCTTTAATAAAAAAAACTCAAGATAAGTTGATTTTCTGGTCTAAATGAAAATCCCATGCAAATTTATGTAGCCTAAAATGCTCCGACTGAAACTCTAAATTCAGGGCATTCCTACCTTTTCGTATTACGTATAATATAGGGAACATAGACATATGTTTAATATATGTTTTGTACACGGCTTTGGCAAGTGTCTCATAATATTTTTTATTGCTCATCAATTATAATAACATTTTATTTCTGATTGAAAATAAAGCACAAGTGCATCCCATTGCTCTAAAATTACAGAAAAAAAAATTTTCTCTGGAGAGCCACCTCGTTTGTGCAAGTTTTGGAATACGATGATGAGCTGTTTGTGGACTACATCTTGAATAAGAGCAAAATCATTTAAACGCTTACTACTACGAGAAAAGTAAGATGTGAGATTTTTAAGAAAACTCCAAATATGTTGGCAACACTGACACAGCATGGCTTTCACAAACAAAGCGAAAATGAGTGATCATGCAATCCCACACGAAACCTGAAGGCAAAAACAGTCTTTTAGTGTAAAACTTTGTAAATTTATTCATTCATTGAGATTTAATCTCTATTGTCACTCAAAAGCCAATAATGCGTTAGTTATTATTGGAGATATTTTTCTTGGAAGAAGAAGCTCCTTAAACGAATGAAAAAGGTCATAGACTTTTTCCATTTTCAAATTTTCACCTACAGAAAGTGTCCTAAAGTGCATCTACTACATTCATTTTCTTCATATAAATTAATCGAATTAAACTGAATCGCTGAAGACTTGCGTTAACAAAGAAATATGGTGCTGTCATCAATTAAATAAAATAAAATTTGATTCCGGGACCGGCATATTTTATTTGAATTCCGTTTTTCAAAGAGTATGTCCTAAAACCCTTGTTTGATTAATATGAAGTTCGTTCTTTTAATAATTAACCTTTTTTGGCAATATCACTGAGGTGAAATTGTTTGAGTGGTGGGTAGCCTTTTTAACAGAATGTCAAACAAGTTGGCCAGTTTGAATAAATTGCTTGCCCTAATACACAATTAAATATATAAACTATAATGTCAAAAGAAGTTCCTAAATTTTTGGAAGAAATATTATATATTGTTAAAATTTGTTTTTTACTTTTTTTTAAGAAAATCTGTAATTAATAAGATTTTAGGAAATTTTAGGACAAACACTCAAGTACTCATGAAATGGTGCCAAAAAACTTCAAGAACTTGAGAAAAAACCTTCAAGCGATGCATCCTGCCGCCAATGCGAGTGGTACCACAATCTTCAGTGCAAGCTTAAGTTGCGTTCAAGCGCGCGTTAGCGACGGTTTGCCAGTTATTATATTATTTAATTTTATTTTATTAAATTATTAATTATTTATTATTATTATATTATTAGTATTATATTAAATATTATATTAATGATATTTATTATTATTATAATTATTGTTGTGTTTCTCGGTTGTTGTGCGGGCTTGTTGTGTTTGTGTTGTTTTTGGATGGGTGTGTGCATTGTTTCTGGGCTTGTTTGGGTTCTGTGTTGGTGTTGTGGTGTGTGGAGTGGTGTGTGGTTGTTGTGGTGTGTTTTGTTGGGTTTTTTGTTGTGGCTGGGGTTGTGGTTGTGTGTTATGCGGTGTTTGTTGTGTGTTTGTTTTGTTTTTTGTGTGTGTTTTGGTGTTGTGTGTGTTGTGTGTTGTGAGGTGTGGGTGGTCTTGCATGTGTAGGGTGGTGTGTGGGTGTGTGTGTTGTGGTTTGTGGGGGTGCTATGTGGTTGCGTGGTGGCTGTGTTGTGTGGTGGGTGTTGTTTGTGTGTTGGAGTGTGCCGGGTGTAGTATTGGGTTGGTTGTGTGGGGGTTAGTGGTTTTGGTGGTGGTTTTGTCATGGTCTTGTTGGGTGGGTTGGTGTGGGGTGGTTTGGTTGTGTTTGTTGTTGTGGTGGTGTTTGTTGTGTTGGTTTGTTTGATGGGTTGCTGGTAGCTTGGTGTTGGCGCGTTTTGGGTGGTGTGGGGTTTTGGGTGCTGTGGTGGGTTTTGTGTGGTGGTGTGTGGTGGTTGTGGTGGTTTGTGGTGTGTGGTGTGTGATTGGTGCTGGGTTGTTGTGGGTTGTTTGTTTTGTTGGTGTTGTGTTGTGGTTTTTTGTTGGTGGTTTGTTGGTGTTGTTGGCGTTTGTTGTTTCGTTTATGTTGTGTGTTGTTGGTGTGGTGGTGGTTTATTGGTGTGTGTGATGGTGTAGTGTTTGTGTTGTTGTTTTCGGTGTGTTGTTTGTGGGGCGGGTTGTGTGATTGTAGGGTGGTGGGGTTTGTGTGTGGTTGTGGGTGTGGTTGTGTTGTGTGGTTGTTGTTTTTTGGTTGTGGGTTGTGTGGGTTGTGTTGGTTGGCTTGGTTGGTTTGGTTGGTTGTTGTTTCAGTTTTTAGTGGTGTGGTTTGTGTGTTAGGTGTGTGTTGTGTGGGTGTTGTTTTGGTGTTTGTATTGGGGTTGTGTGTTGGTGGTTGTCGTTGTTGGTCGCTGTGTTGTGTTTGTATTTGTTGTTGTGGTTGGGTGGGTGTTAGTGTTTGTTGGTTGTGTGCTGTGTGTGTAGGGGGAGGGGAAATAAAAGTTATTTGTGGTTGTTGTGTTGGGTGTTGGGGTGGAAGTTGTTTGTTGTTGTTGGTTGTTGGTTGTTTGTTGTTTGGCTTGTGGTGTTTGATGGTTGGTGTTGTTGGTCGTGTTTTGTGTGTGTGGTTGTCCGTTTGGTGTGTTGTTGTTGGGAGTGTGGTGTGTGTGTGGGGTGGTGTATTTGTGGTGGTTGGTTGGTTTGGTGGTTTTGTTTGTGGTGTTTGTTATTGTGGTGTTGTTGGTTTGTGTGTGTTGTTGGTGTTGGTGTGTTGGTGTGGTGTTGTGTTGTTTGGGGGTGTTGGGTTGTGTTGTGGTTGTTTGTTGTGGTTGTGTTTGTGTGTTTGGTGTGTGGTGTGTTGTTTGTGTTTGGGGTGTTGTTTGTTTGTGTTGTTGTTGTGGGTGGTTTTGTGTTGTGTTGTGTTGTTGGTGTTTTTGTTTTTGAGGTGTTGGGGGTGTTGTGTATGTTGTGTGTGGTTGGGGGTGGTGGTGTGTGTTATTGTGTATGCTTGGTGTGGGTTGTTGGCATTGGTGTTTGTGGGTTTTTGGTTGGTGTTTTTGTCGTTTTGGGGTTGTTGGTGGGGCGTGGTTGGGTTTGTTTGTGTGGTTGTATTGGGTGTGTTGTTGTTGTTGTTATGGTTGTTTTGTTGCTGTTGTGGGTGGGGGTTGTGTTGGTGGTGTGGTGGTGTTTGTTTGGCTGTGGGTGTTTGTTGGGGTGTGGTTGTGGTGGGTGTTGGGGTGTTTGTTGTGGTTTTGTGTTGTGGTTATTGTGTGTGTGGTGATTTTGGTTGTTTTGGTTGTGTGCTGGAGTGTTGTTTGGTGGTGTGGTGTTTGTGTGTGTTTGTTGTTTGGTGTGGTGGTGTGTGTTGTGGTTGTTGGGTGGTGTGTGGTGTGGTTGTGGTGTTTATGGGGTTGTGTGTGCTGTGGTTGGTGTTGTTGGTGTGGTGGTGGTTGTGTTGTTGTTGGTGGTTGATTATTTGTTGTTGTGTGGTTTGTGATGTTGTTGTGGGGGTGGTTGGTGTTGGGTTTGGTGTGTGGGGTTGGGTTGGGTGGTGGTTGTGGTGTGGTTTTGTGTTGGTGTGGTTTTGTTTGGGTGTTGGGTTGGGGTATGTGTTTTTGTGTTGTGTTTGTGGTTGGTGTGGGTTGGGGTGTGTTGGTGTGGTGAGCGTTGGTTTGTGTTTGGTGGTGGTGTTGGTGTGGTTTTTGTGTTTGGTGTTTGGTTTGGAGTGGTTTTGGTTGGTGGGTCTTGGGTGGTGTTGTGTGGTGGGTGTCGTTGGTTGTTGTGTTGATGTGGGTGTGTTGTGTTTGTGTGTTATTTTGGGTGTGTGTGTTTTTGGTGTGTGTTGTGGGTGTGTTTGTGTGTTGTGGTGGTTTGGTGTGTGTTTTTTGGGTGGTGTCGGTGTTGTTGGGTTGTTTGGTTGTGTGGTTGGTGTGTTGCTTTTTTGTGTGTTCGTTTGGTGTTTGTTGTGGTTGGTTTGTTGTCGTGTTGTCTGGGTTCGTCGTGTTTGTGTGTGTGGTGTGTGTCGTGGTGGTGTGGGGTGCTGCAGGTTATTTAGTTGTGAGTTATTTTGATATTTATTTTATTATTAGTTTATTATATTATTATTTGATTTATTATATTATTATTTATTGTTTTGGGATTATATTATTATTATATTATTATTTTAATTATTATTAATATTATTATTATTTCTTTAAAAACATAATTTACAATTTAACAAGGCGTTTTAAGATTTGGCAAGTTTTTCTTTCAAATCGAAGGACGTTCTTGAATTCATTTTTCGATGAAAATCAAATGAACATTCTTCAGTTTTGAGATTGTTTACATTTTACAGCACACAGACCTAAGAGCCTATAAAGGCTATTAAATAGGATTTTTTATAAGTGTATAGCTTTAACTTATATATATATATATATATATATATATAATATTACTATATATATATATATATATTATAAGTATTATATATATATATATATTATAATATATTAATATAATATATTATATTATATATATATATTATATATTATATATGTTACGCCAAAACCCATGTTTGAAACATGATTCACTTCGAGTGACGTCACAACAAAGATAATTATAACAGAGAAATAAAAATATGCTCAAGTTTGTAAGTTTTTTTCTTATAATTAATTGATTCACCAGTTCTTTGGAAAATTACAACATATAATAGTATTTCTGAGATAAAATAGTCCGTGTCGAATAACTTGAAAAACTGTTAAAAAAAGTCATTTTTTTTTAAACGAATTTCATGTGACGTCACATGTTGAGTAAACTCAAGTCAAGAAAAAGTAAACGTGAAGACCGAAAATTTAGCAAGCCTTTGTGGATGGAAGTAAAAATTCCTGAATTTTCGCTGAAAATATACTTGTAGTCCGTGTGTGTGAGGAAATGTGATAAGTATTGTTGTTTGGACAAAATCAAATGATTGGGAAAGTGAAGAACTTTCTTCCGTTTAGAGGAAGAATCTTGCCTAAATCATAAAAACGGCCTTAATAATTATTATGTATTGGTGTCGGAAAAAAAAAAAAAAAAAAGAAAAAATGACTGTTACATAGTTTTACTTATCAGAAACAAATATTATATAATCCAATACTGTAAGTAAATATTATTTTTACCAATTGATTAAGAAAAATAAAAACTTTATTTCAAGTTTTTAAAAAATGCGAGTATATTCCAGTTCCAAATGGACCCTAGGTGGCATCTCAAGCCATCATTTTCCTTGAAATTCTCTCGCGTTTATTATAGAAAATATATTTTATCGGTAACCATTCAATACACTTTTCTGTCTGTCCTTCCTAGGAGAAGCAGTTAGTTATCCATAGTTTCGACGGAAGAACAGTCAGGTTAAACGTGATGGTTAGTAGCCGGCTGTTTAACGTGGTAAAGCTAATGTTCCTGTCTCCACCTGTTCTTGTTGGTTACTTGAAAGTTTTCTTTCGTCATTATGAACATTCTTGATGGAAGATTGTGGTGTCAACTTAGGAGTGTCGAGGCAGAAAGAGACCTTTTAAAGATAATATAATAATAAGATAATAATATAATCAATAAAATAATAATAAAATAATAATTAATAAATAAAATGAATAATATAATAATTAAAATAATAATAAGTATTGAATAAGTAATAGTATGTTAAAAATGTATATGTGTGAAAATACAGACAAGACATTTGGGGCTGTTCCGCCCAGGTGTTCGGGTGGGCATTCTCACACACACAGAGAACGTTAGGCCTAATCCACACGGAAATTGGACTCGTCAAAAGGGAGTAAGCGACATATTTCACCTTCGCTTTCGGGGGGAGGTACCCCCTAGAATCAACCTAGCGAAATTGCAAAACGTTCGGCATAATCAGCTTAACATTACCAAATAACCCATATAGCAAAGTTTCATAACGGAGCTCAAAACCGTCTTCGAGAAATCGGTGTGAGCGACGGGTTGTTGCCTGTTTGTTTCCATGTAGACATTACTTCCAACGTACCGGTGGGGATTTGGGGGTTCGGGTCCACATCGTTACGGAAACTTCACCGTTTCTGATTCCTCTGAAAAATCATCCCTTTCGTTATCGTATTCATGAATTAGTTGGTGGGGTGTCATCGATTGCCGCTTGTTTATTCACAATCGGTTGTTGTTTTCGTAGTTTTTTCGTTTCGCGCAGTTGCAGTCCTCTCTGGGGGATCTCAAACAATCGCTGGAATATAGGTTTTTCCTAAATTCCTCGAAAAGTATAGTTGTTCTATATGGTGCGTTAGATTGAGCTATTATATGGCGAGTTTTATATGCAAGCTGTTAGATTTGGATATATGTTAAGGAGCAGTTGGTTCCTAACGTCCAGGCACCGGTACTTTTCGGTAGGAGCTGGCTTTCCGGTGGCTACATCTCTTGTCAGAGTCTTCCAACACATGTGTTAATTAAGCTGCTGTCCTCTTCTATTGGCCTTCTCATCTTTCATTTATCTCCTCTTGTTAACTTTTTCAATGTAATTCTCAGCTTTATTTCATCTTTTTACTGTGCTGTAGCCCCGCCATCTGGAGCAGGTCCCGCTAAACGTACGATCGCCTAAAGTTGGCTTCTGAAACGCGTGTGCATCTAAAACCCCTCAAAATGGCAAAGCGTTCTAGAGTTCATTGTTTTCTATGTTAAACATAGGGTAATTGTAGGTCCTTACGTATGTGATGATCGTTCTTAGCGTTGTATATTAGATTCAGCTCTGGCTTCGGCATTCCGCAGACGGATCATGTTCCCGCATCATGAATGATCTCAGGTTTCTTAACTCTTACTTCTGACATTAAATCCTATCCTTTGCCGAATCAATGTTGGCAGCTTAATTTTTCGTCTAGATTCTGCCATTCCAATGTTTTAAGGGCCTCAAACCACCTCACCTAGGCATTAAACCTTTGGCATCAATATATAACACTTAACCTAGCTAATATTGGTGCCAAAGTTTGAATGGAATTCGATAAATTATTTCCTCCCCCTTCAAGTCAATAGGGAGAATATATATATATTATAGATTGAGTGAGTTTGTGTATTTATATATTATTATGTGTATATTGTTATATATATAGTATATATATAGTATATATATATTAAGTAATATTATATAAATATATATTAATAGAATGTATTTTATTATTATATAATTATATAATAATAGAGTATATTATTATTATGTCAGAGGTGGCATCGTTACTCAAAAAGAGTAGTTCCGTTATCGTTACTTGTGTCCGTTACTTGCTGGAAAAAGTAGTGTGGTTACGTGTATTCGCTGGTGTGTCGTGTTTTGTGTTCCGTTTCTTTGAAAGGAATAGTAACGAATGCGTTTACTTGCTTTCCCGATTACTCTTCTGTGCCGTTACTTTACTTTTCAATTATGAAACATAATTAACGAATGTACATAAGCAATTGTCTTGGTTTGTGTATAATTAAATTTTTTCGAACATTATCAATATGATTATATTAAAAGACATATCATTGCATGGTAAGTGGGACCCCTTATGGGCGTGCATCTCAGGACTTGTAGTCCCTTTGTGCAATCCACCATGATGTTTATTTGCAGCTGAAGCCACCTTTCCTGCCCATTCACAACTTGTCCCTATCTACACTTGCATCATGTCCGGTCGCCTTTTATTTTTCATCAAGCATGATTATGTATGATTGAATAGTATTTAAACCTCTTAGTACTACTTTGTTCCAGCTGGCTCCTTCATGACGTAACATAAGAGTACAATCTTCAGTCTATCCGGAGAGGCCTGTCCTTCACTTACAACTATGACCTTATCTTTCTTTATCTAACGCGTTAAAGCCTTCAAACATTCTTCTTTAGATCTCACCTGAGTGGCTGGGGTCTGCCAAATTCTCGGGTCTACCTAATGTTTGTTTGGAGTGTGGGCTGGGTGTATGTTTCTCCTCAAACCTTTCTAAGATTCACAGTCACAGCATAAACCAAAATCATATTGCATATAAAGGTAGGCATTCTCATTCTCTTTCCATACTCTCCATCATCAAACCGAGATTGTGAGTCTGAATGCGGAGTCCGCTGAGGTCGGGGAGTTCGGTATATTTTTGAAAGATGAGTGAGTCCGGAGTCGAAGCGGTGTCGGAGTCGTAATTTTGAAAGAGGGTGGAGTTCGGAAATTTGAACGACTCCACAACCCTGATCTAACACCTATCCTGCCACTCCCATCTCTATTCTTTCATAACCCATTCCATATATGATCAATTGAATAGCCAGAATGACATTCAACATCCCTAACCTCACTCCGCTGTTAATTGTTAAAACAATGCACTTTCCAACTCAATGAATATTTCTTACACAAACGGCTTTTACTATCGTCATATTATACTGTTGATTCCCGATCCTCAGAAAGCTTACCACCAACACCATATATCCATAAACCTGCCATAGAGAATTCCGTATTTGATTCAATTTTCGTTTATTCCTGTTTGCAAAATACAAAAAAAACCTAAATACATTTTTATTTTTCTACCTCGCTGTCATAGTTTTCGTCAATTTTTTTCAATGTAATAGAATTTGATCATCACACAGTCCTGCTACCGCCGCTTCTAAGCCACCTATGTTTCTTTCACAATAATCAGTCCTTCAAGTCCACTCGACGGCATTCTTATCTTTCGACTGAAATATAAAATATTACTTCCCTATACAATTAATAAACAAATAATTTCCCTATAATTCCCTAGCAGTTACCCGCTATCTCATGTATATGGCGCTGCGTTGTAGGGTCTGGTTTTGGCGAGCTATGGTGTGTGGTTGTCTGTTGTATTTTTTGGTTTGTATGTTGGTCTTTGTTGTTGTGTTTTTTTTATGGATGTTCTGTGGCGTAGTGTAAGGTGGGTGGATGTTTGTCATTTGTTCTTTGTGGATGTGGTTGTGACTGGTTGTTTTCGGGTGTTGTTTTTGTTTACCTCTTTATATAATGTAACTCTATACTGGCTCTTCCTCTAATTCCCTCGGAACTAAGCTCTCCATAACATTTTTGGTTACACATTTCTTCCAATCCAAATCAATATCAACCAATCCTCGCCTTCCGTTCTTTGATCATTTCAACCGGCTATTTCAATCTATAACCTGCAGATTTATACCCATTCCTACAACTTTCTCGCTCTACTTACCACATTACCGTTGTCCTCCTAAACGTAATGACGTCATGCCCAAAATATCTATTCCTTGCACCAAGAAAACCACACAACATTCACTAATACATTAGGCTCTTTATTACTGCAATGTTATGCAGATTTCGAAGTATTCCCATCCCCAAAAGATTGCTGAGTCTCACATGTCATGGAGCGTCCTTCAGTTACACGAAAGGTCCAAGCGCGATGCGCGCTGGGTTGCTAGTGGGTGGAGCGAGAGGGCAAAATACCCCTATCCTTTTATATAATATTATAATATTATTATATATATTAATATAGTATATATATATATAGTGATATATATATTATATATATATTAGAATATATATATATATATATAATATATATAATTATTATAGTATTTATATATATAATATTTATATATAGATATATATGATATGGATTATATAATAGTATATATATATATATTATTAAGTAATATATATATATATTTAATATATATATATATTATATATATATATATATATATGTTTAAAAAAGGATATTTTTAAGCTTGATCGGGGTGGTCAAATCAACTATCATAGCATTTCATATAAGAAAGTCGAACAAAATGTAAACGGACTAAAAAGTAACGGAGAAAAAAATAACGGAACTGATTCGGAGCGTTACATTGAAGAAAAAGTAAACTAGTCCGTTCTTGTTTTCCGTTACTGAAAAAACTAAGTTCCTTTAGACGGAGTAAACGGAAGTAATCGGATCGTGCCACCTCTGTATGTAAGATTTATAATATATATATATATATAATATATTATTTAAATTATATATATAGTATATTTTAGTATATATAGTATAATATATATATATATTATATATATAGAATAATATATATATATTTATAATTATATATTTTATATATATATATATAGTTATATTGTTTTTTTTTTTGTTTTGTTTGTTGATCTATCGTTTATATATATATACTATATATATATATAGTATATATATATAATATATTATATAGTATATATATGATAATAATAATAATAATAATAATAATAATATATAGATGTAATAATGAATAATAATAATAAAATAATAATAATATAATTAATATAATAATAAATAATATAATAATTACTAATATGTGCAATTATTATATATTTGTGAAAGGTTTCGAAAGAGAAGGACGATGGAATTAGAGATAGATCAGACGTGGAACCGCTTGGACGATACAAAAGGACTTGTAGAATCAAGCATTGCTTGACATTTGTAGCTTTGGATGAGGCTGTGCAGAGGTAAAGTGCTCTTGTCTACTTTATTCTCCAAAGGGACAGTGTGTGCGTCAATCTTAACTTTGGAACATTTGTCTATGATTGTTTAGAGCTTGAAACTAAGTAAATTAAAAATAAATACAAAGATATTTCATTGTGCAAATCAATAATAAAGAAAATATTTAAAAGGACTTTAGTAATATAATATACATATATATTTATAATATATTATATATATATAATATATATATTATATATATAATATATAATATAAATATATATATATTATATATATATATATATATAATATATATAATATATATATATATATATGCTTGTGTGTGTGTGTGCGCGACTCGTCAACAACATAAAACAAAAAACAACAACAAGCAACAACAAAAACGAACAAAATCAATAGGGGCAGCTTAATAACGTCAGAAATTCCGTCTGAGAAATACTGTTCTTTGATTGGTGACCCTAACCTGTCCTATTATTACTATTAGGTAAGAGTTTGTGGAGTAGTCTTAGATAAAAGTACGGAAGAGAAAGAAACAATTAAATGCCAATTTTTTAGGTAGTTACAGAAAGTGGATAGATGATCAAGAGAATATTGCATTCTACAGTGAATGAGTGTTTAATATGACAGATAATCGATTAATAATTATTACCGATTCGAGAAGAAATTTTAAGTACATACGTTTTGGTGTTTGAAAAACAGAAGTAAATTGTGAAATTTTAATCGTGCATACGAGCAAATCTATTGATGGATAGTCAGACTAAGAAGTATATATAGGTTTATGAGTTTAAGTTTAAAAAGAAAATGAAAAGGGATATTTCTGTTCAAAGACATTCACCTCGTATAAGGCTTTGTAAAATCTTGAAGTAATCCCTTCAGAGGATTAGATCTTAGAAAAAGTCCTACTACAATATTGTTCATTCCTATAAGTAAGAAGCAAATTTGAAAACTTAACGAACTGTTCAAGTTGTTATGGATATATAGTTGATTTTCGCCATCTGCCATCTTCAGAACTATGAAGTCACTGGTGATAGTGAGCATCGAATCCCACAGAATGGTGAATTCAATGACAAATGATATTCTCTTTTAGAATCTAGACTTCTGTAGATTTTAGGATATTCAATAGAGTTTGAAGACAAATAAATGGAAAATATGAATTACTCGTAGATTAACAGCGGTGTCGAAGTCATAATATTAAATATTCGAGAGTTTCTAAATTAATAGAACTTAAAAAGATAACGTCATTGGGCACATATGCACAATATCAAATATACGAGACGGAGATGATAAAATAAAAATGTAATGTTTTATGTCGTGCGTTGTACTGGTTTAAGAATTAGCATGAGGTCTGGATGGGAAGAGGATATTCAGCAAAGCGGAAATTATAGTAAGGACAGTGAATGTTGCTTTAATTAAGAAAGGAAGATCGTGCTCCAGAAAAAAAACATAATTTTTTCCTTTGCCTCACCCGCTACATTACATGAAGACGATAGCTTCAATTGATAATGAGAGGAGAGTGTGATGAAGAGTAAATTTTGGATTCTCTCCCCAGCATGCTCAAATTTAAATGATTTGCCTGTTTAAAATTGTTAAAAGAGAGTGTGTAGTTTTGTAAGAACTAAATATGTTAGAACGTGTGGTATGAAAAGGAAGAAAGACCAAGGATCTACAAAACTTGCCTGAAAATAATCAGCGTTTAAGGTCAAAAGCATATTGATATCCTATTTCAGTAAAGCACGAAATTGACGAACTATTGGGAATGGCGTGTAAAATAAAGTTTTAGCCAAACTTGATTTTCCATATGCTCATCTCTCTCTCTCTCCTCTCTCTCTCTCTCTCTCTCTCTCTCTCTCTCTCTCTCTCTCTCTCTCTCTCTCTCTCTCTCTCTCTCTCTCTCTCTCTCTCTCTCTCTCTCTCTCTCTTAATCCCCGATAAATTTTTTTTTTGCTTTTTTACATATCTCGTAAATCTAAGAACTATTCTAAATTATTCAACTAAGCTACCTATATTACAAATAAAAATATTTTCTTCGACTTTGTCTTTTCTATGAAATCATCTTTGGCGACGATTTTGATATTCAACATCACTAAAAGATTTTTTCTAAAATAATGAAAATTTTCATAATTTTCTTTCAATTCTTCTATCTTAACAAGCTTGAACAGCTAATACCCTTTCTTAATCCTATTTCTCATTTCTTTAGAGAACTGAACATACCTGACGCTTTAATAACTTTGAATTTTCACCTTAACACAGTTACCTCCTTTAATTCTATAGATCTTTCGACTGCCTCATTTCATGTATTCTAACTTTTACAAGGCTTTGAAGAAGAACCTCTTGTTGCCTTGTAGTGAGAAATTCTGTTTGGCCTTGTAATTGTACATATATGATATTTCTTTGAAAAATTACACTTTCGGTATCACAGAGAGCAAAGAGGACGGCACCAAAGTGGTTTTTTTTTGGCATAGAAGTGATGGTTAGGCTTTTCTATTTTTCTTCTTAAACTAGCTAATAGGTATTGGTTTAGCTCTGATATATATAAGGTTACCATTCGTCCCGATTTAGCCGGGACAGTCCTTTTTTTAAAACCCTTGTCCCGAATTTAGAGGAGAGTCCCGATTTCGTCCCGATTTATGATACAAACGCCAATTTTAACATGCTTTCGGTATATTTTTAAATATTTTTTCAATGAATATATATATATATACTATTATTATATATATATATATATATATAATATTATATATATATTTTATATATATATATATATATATATATATATATATAATATATATATAATATATATATATATTATATTATATATATATATTAGTTGTAAAAACTAATACATTTTTCAAGCATGAGGTTTTTGTCAATTGATAATATACATTTTTTAAATTATCGCTCGTGCGATAATATATATATATATTATATATATATTATATAGTATTATATATATATATATATATAATATAATATATATAGTAATTATATTATAATATATATATATAATATATATATAATATATATTATATATATATATATAATATATATATATATATTGAAGTGTGTAGCGGTAGGTGTCCCGATTTTTCGTTCAGAAAATATGGTAACCTTAGATATATATCATGTTGCTCGTCAAAGAGACTCTCCTTTTAGAATTGCTACATCCATGGATAATGTGCAATAATTCAATTCTCGCGATGTATTCAAAAACCAGAAATTCTTTCGATAACCTTTCTAATTACCTATCTTACCAATGATTTCTTGCACTTTCGTAGAAATTTATTCTCTACTTTGTTAACACTCTTTCTTTCATTTTGCTTTTCCACTTTATAGGTTTTAAAGTCTCTATCATATGCCAAATTACGTTTACGTTTTTTGCTTCCAATCTCATTTTAGACATATCTAATGTTTATTTTCATTTTCCATTCCTCGTGTTAAATATGCCAAATAAAAATAGAAAAATGTATTCAATAGTTGATATTTCTGCTCACGTTAAGCATAACATTATGAAAATGAAAGGTTTTCTTTAAGGTATCATACCAAATTTCGCTTTCTGCTTGAAAAAATGCGCTTATTTAACCAGATGCCAAATCGCCCTATTTCTCTGACTTTTCGTTCTTCCTAAGTCTGAATTCTGTCATTAATCGTAATTTAACGACATCTTTAAACTCCTAATCTGCATAATTGATTTGGCATATAAAAGAAACTTGTTCATCCTCCTTAAATTTTCTGATAATTTTGGTTCTTCTTTCGGAATTTGGATGAAAATTTTGCATTTGTTGTGAGCATTCTAAAACTTTCTTCTAATTATCTGACTGAAAAGTTTCAAACATTTAATTTGATTCTTTTCATTCTGTTATGTCCTTAGTTTTGATATGCTTTTCAGTTCTTATTAGCAAGCTGTTGTAGACCAATAAACTCTCATCCTTCAAAACAAGTCAATAATAGAGTTTCATTAAACAACCACTTATACACAAAAAATCAAGAAATAAATTGAAATAATTGAAAATCCTACTGAGGGTTTCATATACAAAAAATTATCAGGAATTAAAAATCTTGATTACTTTGCATAAAAAATATTTAAATATAAAGACAATAAAAAAAAGGAAAAACTTTACTTTTAATTTTGCTTAAATGACTATTAATGAATATTTTAGATTATATTTTTAGTTTCAAGGAGAATAAATACATAAATAAAAGATGTTGAAAGATGCTTCCAGCCTCAAGCCAACCCAGCTCTATCACAGCAGTAACAAGCTCCCAGCTGAAAAAATAAATGGGAGCCTTTTAAAAGTTGGTACTTTCAAAAACCAACTTCCTAAATCTATATTTTTGGAAATATTTGATATTATATATATGATGCACAACTTACAAGAAATGATTAAAAAGTTGCCTCAAAATTGTGATCCTTTCTATACTGTGCAAATAAGCCAAATGTGGCTATGAACCTTTAAATTTATAAAATTTAATTAATAATTAACAGGAACTCTGCCTATTAAGGCATACTTTATATAAATAAAGTGATCTAAGCAAAAGTAAATTAACAGCCTGATAAACTGCATCTACTTACCCAATAAATTGGTAGCCTTAAATCTTCTCTTGCCTATTTAACTCTCTTCCTTTCAGGTAATTGTAAGCCTCTGTTCAGATGTTTTTACTCTTGCCTCTTCTGGCATTCATTCTCAAAAACAGTAATAATAGGAATTAATATATTGTTGGCCAACATAAAATATTAAATATGAAGTAGTAAACTGCAAACAGCACTGATGGTGGTATAGCTTAGTAGCTTAAATTTCTAGGTACAATCTAGGTACATAGCAGTTATAGCCTTTGTAGGAGTGTAGCAGTAATCAGTTTCAGATATAGGAGTAATAGGTTTTTATCCAAATGTAACAGCTAGTGGAACAGCAATAGCAGTGACCGACTCATTTTGGTCAGCTGATCATAGAATCAATTTTTTATTTTTCTTCTTTTTAAAATTGGAGCAACTGGGTTAATTTATAATAGGCAAATAAATGCCGATCATCAGGCATGAATAATTAAGTATTGAAATATAATTGGAATATAAAAACAAATGAACAATTTATAAAAAGAACCACAATGATATTGCAAGTCATTAATCATTTGTTTAGATTAAAAATTATATACAAATGTAATTTTTATACATTGGGAGGGGGCGTTAAATTATCAAAGGATCAAAAGAAAATGTGAATTGATAATTTAAACATGTCAAAAAAAAATGAAAAAAAAAATGACAAAATTTTTAATTAAATTTTTTTTTTTTTTTTTTTTTTTTTTTTTTTTTTTTTTTAAAAAATTTTTTTTTTTTTTTTTTTTTTTTTTTTTATCCAACATCTTTATATATTTTAAATTAAATAAAATTAAAAATTTAATTTTTTTTTTTTTTTTTTTTTTTTTTTTTATATAAAATAATTGAAAAAACTTAATTCTTTCACTTAGCCTTTTTGATGAGAATCAAATTAGTTACATGTCTTTTAATTATTTCCCCATTCCCTTTCTTAACAGATACCTCTACTACCTCTCCAAGAGTGTTTTCCTTTGTGTCAGTTACTATCCCCATTGGAAAAAAATATGGTTTGGTATATTGTTGCTTGATAGCAACAATGTCATTAACCTCTAATTTAATATGCATTTTGGCTCTATACCTGTCTGGTTTGTTAGTACTAAATTCTCTTAGATTAGTTAAAAATTCAGTATGATACAGAGCATGTAATTTATTTTTCACCTTCTGAAATTTTTTATACATTTTATACAGCTTTATTTCATCCTGCTTTTCATTATTTGGGATCCAATCTGGATCCTCTTCCTCATCAGCTTCAGAGGTATGCAAATGGGGAGCAATTACCACATTAGGAGGTTCATACCCTTTAAGTAATATTTCAGGAGTGATTACAAAGGGTATTGAAGGATCAATATTTTGATCATTTAGAAGTGGTTTAAAAGCTAAAGGCCTTTTATTAATTAACATAAGCACTTCTTTCATTAACAAGTGAAATTGCTCATACTTTAATATATTTTTAGAAATACTGCTATACACCATATTTTTAACTTGTTTTACAAGAGATTCTACAACTGAACCTAAAAAACTGGAATGGGGTGGATAGGTGGAAAAATCCAAACTTTCAATATCTTTTTCCTTCAAAAAATTCTTTACCTCTACATCATTCAAAAATGATTTAATTACTTTGAAGGATGAAACTATAGGTGACCCAGCATCACTTAATATCTTTTTAGGATATCCATACTCATATACATGAGTTTGAAAGGCACTAATGAAGGATTCTGAATCAATATGCTTACATAACAACAAATTTACAGCCCTACTCCACATACATGTTATAATAAGTATGTACACCTTAACATTAATGTCATTAATTTTTACTGTAAATGGACCAATATGGTCCAAAGCAACCTCCCTAAAGGGAATCTCCTTAGGAGATATTCTAAACTCTGTATAGTCATTCTGATTTATTTTTATTGTCCTACCATATAGTTTTTTGCAAACAAGGCAGGTTTTAATACATTTCTTTACAGTGACATATGCAGATGGTATGTAAAATTCTTTTTTAAGAAGTGCAAGCAATTTATAGACTCCTGCATGCTTAGCTTTATTATGAGTTTCAATTATTATTAATTTAGTAAAATGACATTTCGGCAGCAAGACGGGAAATTTTTCAGTATAATTATTTTTTAATTTACCAATTTAATTTAACAATAATTAAGCCATCAGAATCTAAAAATAACAAAAAAAACAAAAAAAAAAAAAAAAAAAAAAAAAAAAAAAAAAAATAAAAAAAAAAAAAAAAAAAAAAAAAAAAAAAAAAAAAAAAAAAAAAAAAAAAAAAAAAAAAAAAAAAAAAAAAAAAAAAAAAAAAAAAAAAAAAAAAACAAAAAAAAAAAAAAAAAAAAAAAGAAAAAAAAAACAAAACAAAAAAAAAAAAAAAAAAAAAAAAAAAAACAAAAAAAAAAAAAAAAAAAAAAAAAAAAAAAAAAAAAAAAAAAAAAAAAAAAAAAACAAAATACAATAAAAAAAAAAAAAAAAAAAAAAAAAAAAAAAAAAAAAAAAAAAAAAAAAAAAAAAAAAAAAAAAAAACCCAAAAAAAAAAAAAAAAAAAAAAAAAAAAAAACGAAAAAAAAACAAAATAATCAAAGTAAAATTAAAAATAAGACCAAAAAAAAAAAAACCCCAAAAAAAAAAAAAAAAAAAAAAAAAAAAAAAAAAAAAAAAACCAAAAAAAAAAAAAAAAAAAAAAAAAAAAAAAAAAAACCAAAAAAAAAAAAAAAAAAAAACCCAAACAAAAAAAAAAAAAAAAAAATCTAAAAACAAATTTAATTGTTTAGCTAGATTAGTTGATTTTACAGCAAGAGGATTCAATAAATAATCATATGTATCTGAAAAGTTAATTTTTTGGGCTCCTTTATAAACCAATGAACAACTATCTTTATAATTAAAACTCATATTCATAGAAGGGAAGAGAGAAGGGTTTTTAGACTTTACTCTAAATTTTAGTGTAAATATATACTTCCTAATATAGTGAGTCACCCTGCAAAATTTCCCAATAGAAGAAAACTTATTTAATGCTATTACTGGTTCCCACTGATAAGAGGAAGAGGAAATACTATTAATCTGAAAGTTAAAATGAATATTGAAGGGAACTTCAAAAGAGAAAGTGTCAACACATTCATTTTCAGTTGGACCTTTAAAATAATTTGTTTTCTGTAACACTTTGTGAGATACACACCTAGTTACCATGTCTGCAGGGTTATTTGGACCCTTAATATGATGAAAAATAACATTATGACTTTCACATAGCCTCATAATATTATTTAATTTATTATTAATTATGGTACCCTTTTTCTCTATCTTGCTGGTCTTGTTAACTTTAGCTGCCAGCCAGCTTAAGGAAATCATGGAGTCAGTGAAAATATGTAAATTTTTAATATTTATGGGACAAAATGCCCTTGTTAATTGAGAATATAAATCTATCGCACACCCCACTCCATGGGCCACTGCAAATAGCTCTAACACAGGTATGGTTCTACCAACCCCCTTTGTTACCACTACTTTGTTTTTGGCAGTGAGATAATGAAGGGAATGTGTATCAAGATTTTTTAAATAAATCACACATCCATAGAGATCCTTGCTAGCATCTGTAAAGACCATTAAATCATAATTACCAGTGTAATTTCCAATATACCTGGGAATTGAAGGCTCAACACCAGCATTATATAATTTGCAAATCTTTTTCCACTCTCTCAATCTGTCATCACTTAAAGGGTCATCCCAAGTGATGCCTCCATCCATCTGCAACTCATGCAGAAACAGTTTTGCCCTATTTCTACAAGGTAAGGTCAATGCAAGTGGATCAAAGCAACTATTCACAGATGAAAGTATGGTTCTTAAAGTATTAGCCTCTAAATTTAATTTTACAGGTTTATTTGTGAAAAGATCTTGGTCCTTAGACCACAAAATACCTAATAATTTGGTTTGTAAGGGTTCTTCAGAATCCTCACAAAATTCAGATTCCAATTCCATCAAATTTGAACCAAATTGCTGCAACTTAAAGCCATATTGACTAAAAATATTAATTGACTTGTGAAATGACAATTTAATATCAGATTCAAAATTAGATGAAAATGCAAGATTATCCATATATGATAAATTATAAAGCATATTTCTTAATTTACTTTCAAATGGGTCATGAATATTACAATGTAAAATTAATATAATATATAAGGCAACCATAAGCAAGCTTGGTGAGAACCTCATACCAAAGGGCAGTCTGTTCATTTTGTAGGCCACCTCAGAAAAATCATTTATACCCTTAACCCAAAGAAAATGTAATTTTAAACTATCAATATATGGTAACCAAATTTGATGGAAGGCTTTGACAATATCATAGACCAATAAAAACCTGTTGAACCTTAAAAGTGTCAAAGCTATCTCTAATTTATTGTTAAGATTAGGACCAGGTAGGGAAACTTGGTTATGAGAAAGAGCAGTGTCATTTGTTTTTTCACATAAATTACTTAAAAATACTACTCTGCATTTGGTGGTTTGAACATTTTCTCTATAAACACCCATATGGCCCATGAAAGAAACTTCTTTATTATTTTTTAATTTATTAATAGGAACTTTTTCGATTATACCTGATTCTAATTGCTCCATAAAAATGCTATTATATTGTTCAAATTTATCAGGATTTTTCTGAATCTTTTTTAAAGTAGATTTTAAAATACTGGAGGCTAATTTATAATTATTTGGTAACAAATTTATTACTCTATTATCCCATAAACATGGAAATTACTCTATTATCCCATAAACATGGAAGTATCAGTCTGCCATCATCATGACACTTTGCATTGCTAATTATATACCTAACCAGTTGTTCATCTTCATCAGAAAAGGATGGCTCATAATATTCATCATAATTCATCAATTTTTTAAGTGACATATTAAGTTGCTCATTATTAGCTTTAGAAAAGTTAAAATCATCAGGCAAATTACAGGCAATGTAACTACAAGAGATAGAAGATTCTTGTAGTCAGAAATCATTACCATTCTCTAATGCATTATTTTATTATTATTATTATTATTATTATTAATGAGGTATGTTCCAAAATACAGTACAGAATAAAAATATTTACTTTTTGGAGTTTTCTTTTTTATAAGGTTAGGGATGGCATTACAGTAGTCATTAGTTTTGTCCACAAATTTCTTAACAACATTAAGGTTATTTAAATTTTTCAAAATGACAGACTCATCACCAGTAAGCATAATGCCTATACAGGTGTAAAAAAACAAGAATTTTTCATTTTTTGTACCTATAGTGCCAGCATGCACTGGAATAATGTGTATTGCATTTACTCCTAAAATGATATCAATATTTCCCACCTCATCATTCAAAAATTTATCAGCTAATTCTATATTGGCTTTCTTAAAGGATTTATTAATATTTTCTGAATTTTCAAGTTTAATTTTAGGCCTAATTTCTGGAATAACTGCAGCTACTATTTTTACTTCTTTTTTACCCAGAGTGATGTTAAATTCTATGATATTGGTCTTGTAGCTTTTAGCTTCATTAAATCCTTTGACATTTATTTTTATATCAGCATTTATAATTTTATATTTTAATTTATTTGCTAAGGACAAGGACACAAAACAATACTCTGAAGCTGAATCATAAAGTACTCTAGAATGTGCAGTTTCACCTTCAGCCAAATAAGTTTTAGCTGTAAAAGTGGGCAAAATAAAATTACTAATGAGGCTTGTATTAAGGGAATTAATTTCCAAATCACAATACTCATCATTTGAGCATGGTGAAATTTCTAAGCCAACTACATTACTGGTAGTTGCATTATGGGATGCAGTTGAATTCTTTTTATTTTGCACTGTGTTACCAATTTTATTTTTAATCTTATTACACAAAAAGGAAAAATGATTTCTACCACATTTATAACAAGGGTTCTTGAACCTATACCTGCATTGAGACTGATCATGATTTAGGTAACTGCACAAAATGCATCCTCCAATTTCTTTTATTTTCTTTATCCTACTTTCAGGACTATCAAATTTTTGACATTTGCTTATATAATGGGTATCATACCCATCAATTTTTAAATAATGACACAGAACACAATTTGCTGGTCTACTTGACACATTTTTTGTTTTTAAATCAACTGCAGCTGCTAGGCTCAGAGCCTTTTTCTCCTGAGATGCAGCAGCAGTATTTTTTATAGAGCTACCAGAGTTATTCTCCCTTGTACACTCTTTCAACCTATTAAGCACCTCAAAGGAGGTATCTAATATGGAATTTAAATCTGGTTTGGCATCATTATTAACAGTCATAAATGAATTTTTTATTTTATCAGATATTCCCTGCCATACAAAATATTGCATAAAAATCTGACCATCCACATCCAATCTTACCATCTGATCTTTCAAAACTCTCACTTCACTAACCCACTCCATCATACTAGAAACATTCTGCAGCTTTAATTTTACAATTTTTTCAATAACAGAAAATTGTTGCCCTATTTTGGAAGAAAAAGCCTTAAGTAATAAATTTTTTGCCACATCATAGGTTTGATCCTCCACTTTAAGACTTTCAATATATACCTTAGCAGGGCCAGATACCTGCTTTACTAAATACCTGTATTTTTCAAATTGTGAAAAACTGCGGTTGTTCATTATGCTCTCAAATGAAAAAATAAATTGATTTAAATTTTCTGGCTGACTATCAAATGATGGTAGATCTATTGGAGGAAATTTTATATTTTGAGCACTAATTGGAGTAGGTGGTGATTGATTTTGATTATGATGTGTATGATGTGAAATATCAAGTGTATTTATAATGACACCTAAATTAACATTATAATCTGAATTTTTTATATCAATCTGTTCCTGCCTTCTAAAATCATATTCTGGGCAGAGTACAAATTTCTCTGATATTAATTCATTCAAATTTTTAAGCTCTAATTTTAATTCTTTTAAAGTATCAGAATATGAATATTTCTCCTCTACTGAGAGACTTGCTAATTTGGTATAAACAGTGTTAATCAATTTTGTGCAAGAAGATCTTTTGGCCCCTCTTCTACTAATAAGGTTTTTTACTAAAACCAACTCTTCAGAAGGGCTATCTGTTATATCCTGAATATATTTTATTTCAACTCTTGGATCATATGAATCCATGATCAAAATATGAATTTGTCAAATTTTAAATATTAAATATGAAAATCAAATATTAAATATTAAATGATTAAATTTAAATGAAAAAAAAATCAATTTAATTTAAATATATCAAATATTAAATATCAAGCCCTATAGGCAGAATTAACCTTATAGGTGGAATTTTAAATATTAAATATTAAATATCAAGCCCTATAGGCAGAATTAACCCTATAGGTGGAATTTTAAAATTATTAGTATATTAGTGCCCTATATATGGTAGTGCCCTATATATGGTACTATTAAAGTTGGAAATGGTATGATATTAATAGGTTAGTAGCCTTATACAGGATAAAAAAAAACCTATAATTGGAATATGGACAGTAGACTAATAAATGGAAGGTGTCACTGAACTCCACAATTACTAAATTTTGGAAATATGTACAGTAAAACTATATATGGAAGGTGTCACTGAACTCCACAATTACCATAAAAACTGTACAATTACCAAACACTCCAAATAATTGATTAATAATCTTAATATATAAATATGAATATTTCAGCAGCACTGATATAATGCTGATGAATATAATTTAATAGCTTAGCTACACCACTACTACACTGTCAATATTGACCACAATTTAAAACCAGCATATTACTATTAAATAACCAGGAGCAGGCTTTGGAGGCTTTAATCTGAGAAGAAAGTTAGGCAGACAATCCCGCTGAGGATGCCATATACAAAAAATCAAGAAATAAATTGAAATGATTGAAAATCCCACTGAGGGTTTCATATACAAAAAATTATCAGGAATTAATAATCTTGATTACCTTGCATAAAAAATATTTAAATATAAAGACAATAAAAAAAGGAAAAACTTTACTTTTAATTTTGCTTAAATGACTATTAATGAATATTTTATATTATATTTTTAGTTTCAAGGAAAATACATAAATAAAAGATGTTGAAAGATGCTTCCAGCCTCAAGCCAACCCAGCTCTATCACAGCAGTAACAAGCTCCCAGCTGAAAAATAAATGGGAGCCTTTTAAAAGTTGGTACTTTCAAAAAACCAACTTTCCTAAATCTATATTTTTGGAAATATTTGATGTTATATATATGATGCACAACTTACAAGAAATGATTAAAAAGTTGCCTCAAAATTGTGATCCTTTCTATACTGTGACAAATAGGCCAAATGTGGCTATGAACCTTTAAATTATAAAATTTAATTAATAATTAACAGGAACTCTGCCTATTAAGGCATACTTTATATAAATAAAGTGATCTAAGCAAAAGTAAATTAACAGCCTGATAAACTGCATCTACTTACCCAATAAATTGGTAGCCTTAAATCTTCTCTTGCCTATTTAACTCTCTTCCTTCCAGATAATGAAGCCTCTGTTCAGATGTTTTTACTCTTGCCTCTTCTGGCATTCATTCTCAAAAACAGTAATAATAGGAATTAATATATTGTTGGCCAACATAAAATATTAAATATGAAATAGTAAAATTGCTACACTGCAAACAGCATTGATGGTGGTATAGCTTAGTAGCTTAAATTTCTAGGTACAATCTAGGTACATAGCAGTTATAGCTTTGTAATTTTAATCAATATCTCAGATGCAGTGAGATCAAAATGTAGCAGTAGTAGTAGTTTTAGCAAGTAACTCATTTGGTCAGCTGATCATAGAATCAATTTTTTTATTTTCTTCTTTTTATTATGGGAGCAACTGGGTTAATTTATAATAGGCAAATAAATGCCGATCATCAGGCATGAATAATTAAGTATTGAAATATAATTGGAATATAAAAACAAATGAACAATTTATAAAAAGAACCACAATGATATTGCAAGTCATTAATCATTTGTTTAGATTAAAAATTATATACAAATGTAATTTTTATACACCCAATATTAGGCTCGGCGGACATCTTGAAAATTACGATTTGTTTATTTTTTTAATTGTGTGTTTTATTTTTTTTTATTTTTTTTTAATTTATTAACGTAAATGCATAGCACACAGGGTTAATCAACGGGGGCTCCACCCCCCGTATCCCCGACCAGTAAGTGCTGGTGAAATAATAAAAATATTAAAACTATTTTTTAAGTTAAAAATAAAATAAAAAGTCAACATCATGATTTTTAAAGAATCCTAAAGTATTGAAAAGATATAAAGAAAACGTTTATTTTTTATGGATATCCTGTTTAAATTATGGTTTGAAACGTACGATGCTATCGTTATTTTTTGGTGTTACTTATTAAAATTAATAATTATTAAAAAAATATTTTTTGTTTCCTGCATTAAAATGTTCGCTGAATTCTAAAGTGTATTCAGTTTTTTGGTAGCTATGATAGTTTTTTAGATACAGGTGTCAGCTAATCGGGACCCTGGCCATAATATAATAATATATATATATTATATATATATAATTATATATTATAGATATCATGATATAAGGACCTACAATATATGTTAAATAATTTCAAACTGTTATAATATATATAGTAGTGATGCCACGTAACATCCGCTTCCGCGAGCATGCCGCACATTGATTAAAGATGCCGCATCGCAAATCCGCGCTTTGCCCTGTGGATGTTGCGCGGATATTTATTGTCAAGATTTGATAAAGATTTTATAATAAAAATACTTAAGTTGAATCTGAACGCAAACTTTAATGAGAATGGGACTCGACTCATGGTGTAATGATGACCATGATTTTCACAACATGAAGTCATCAACAATTTGAGTCAACAGTCACAAGAGATTAGGGAGCCAAATTTCAGCTCCTCTAATATTCTACAACCGCTTTAAGGAAGAATTTGAACCATCTTCAAATTAAAATGATAGACGGTTAAAAAGAAAAAAGATTGTAATAAAACTTAGAGCTAGAAAACCTTTTAGTTCTATGGAAATTAAGACCTTCATACTATTGCAACTTATTAGATCCCCGTGCGTTATAAAGGCAAATTTTTTTATAACACAATATCTCAGAACAAGTTAAATCGTCCACTTTGTGTGCAGTTGAAAAAACTTCAATCCGACAATCTATTTATATCTTCTTTCCCGTTAAAAGGAAAAAACGAAAATCTACATAATCAAACATCTTCTACAAGTAAATCAATAACATATTCACTGGAAGAATTTACAGTCCAATAGTGATGAAGAAACACACGCATTACCAAAAGATGTAGTGTAAATGATTGAAAACTATCACCAACCAAGAAAAACGACTAGATACAAATGATGATCCTATCAGTTGGTGGAAAGTTAAACAAAATGTTATCCCACGCTTAAGTAAACTTGCAAGGAAATACTTGGCCTGTCCTCCAACTATTTCCAAGTGAGAGAGTATTTTAGCAATGCTGGGCTAATTAATATAGATGAAAAGAGGAAAACAGGACTTCAGCAAAAAAGCTCAGAAAAATTGATATTTCTTCAAGCCAACCTTCTATAATTTGAATTTCGAGACTTAGTGCAAAAAGTATAAAATCCATTGTAAAATCTCTTTCATTAAGGTCGGAGGTTGGGGAAAAGAGGTTGGTGGGGTGCATGTTGAGTTGGATCCCGTCCCGCATCCTTGGTAATAATTATTTAATTGTTGGGCAAAAACTTGAAATATTTAGGCATATATATATATATATATATATATATATATATATATATATATATGATATAATATTATATATATATATTATATATATATATATATATATAATATATATATATATATATATATATATATATATATATATATATATATATATAACAAAATTTCAAACTATTATTAATTTATTATTATTATTATAATTATTTTTTAAATATACAAATACGATTAGTAAAATATTTGAGAAATAAATTTTCAATCAGTTAACAGAATATTTTATATCAAACAAAACATTCTCAGTGATTCACAATTTGGATTTAGAAGAAGAGACGCTGAAACTGCTGATGCCCTTATTGCTAACCGAAACTTTACAGAATATAGAAATAAAGGGACTTCCTCCCGTATTATTATTAGATTTCCACAAAAGCTTTGTGACAATTGATTTGATCATGACATTATACTAAGTAAAATGAAACAAAATGGGTTTTGAGGAACAAGACTTACAAATGGTTTAAAAGCACTTAAAGGAGAACCAATACGTAAAACAATGAAACTTAATTCAGCCACGCTTCAAAAGATCAACCAGCGTACCCCCAGGGTCAATTCTTGACCATTTCTATTTACCATATATACAAGATGATACTGTTCAACTCTCATGACTCTTTTTCAGTCTCATTTGCTGATACCTCCATATTAATAAATGACAAAGATGCCGAGTCTCTATCTCGTAAAGGAGTAGACACATTAACAAAAATAATGAAATGGATAGATGCTAATAAGCTATCTTTAAATTTAAGTAAAACATCTTACATTATTTTCAGCAACAAACAAATTAACGATTTAAATATTAAAATTAACAATGTAGAACTGAATAGGGCTACAAATGCTAAAATACTGGGAATAATAATCGATGAAAAGCTGACGTTTAAAGATCATATTAACAACCTAGTTAGCAGACTGTCGAGATACATGTATATGCTAATAAAATTAAAAAATATTGTACCTCTTTCCATTCTTAGAAAAATATACTATGCACTAATACACCCCCCCTTACTTTACTGTCTTCCTATCTACGGTACCACAAGTAACTCGGTAATCCACCCTGTAATTGTAATCCAAAAGCGATTTATTCGCCTCATTAGCAATACAAGGGACTTTTACAGCCATACACAACCATTATTCAAAAACCTAAAGATATTGCAGTTTAAAGACTTGCTAAATATATCACTCCTGAAAGAGATACATAAAATTATCCATAACAATGCATGTGAATTCTTGCTAGCAAATTTTCATTTTAACCAAGCAAGGCGCGAAGCAAATCAAATAAATCTAAGAAATAATACTTACATAAACCCACCCTTCTGTAGACTAAAAAAGCCA
>JABUQX010024287.1:45000-47500 GCA_015478945.1 Trachelipus rathkii
AGCGTGCATTTGGAGCGAGCGCTTCAGAGAAGGGTCTGCCATGCATGTACACCAACTCGTTCCCCCCATAAAAAGAAATTTCATATACAGAATTTCTTTAGGTACAGTTAATTTAGTACAAGATTTTTGCTAAAATTTTAACGAAAGTTGTTTCCTGAATATGCTGTCGATGATAAAACCTGGGAATCCCTTCTTTAGAAATAGTTTTAAGGAAGTAAAATTCACTCGAAAGATTAATGTATGAAGATGAGATTTTGTTATATGCTCTATCAAAAAGTGTATTAATGGTCTCAGTTTAGGAGCGCCCGGTCACTGTTCACTCAGCGACGCGGAGTCCAGGTTCGAATTCCACTGATGGAGAGTAAAATCTCCTGTGACTCATTCATTTAAAAACCACCATTTGATAAACATGAGGGATAAATTAATTAACTTTAGTTGTTAATCCTGGTAAAGTTATCTTATAGCGCTTGTTTGAAATCTGTTGTTTCCTTACCTATTTTAACATCAAGAAATGCCAAGGAGTCTCCTTCTTCAATATCCACTGTGAAATTAATATTTTGGTGCTTTGAATTGATATATTGTAAAAACAAATCAATTTCGTGTCTGGATTTAAAAAGTAAAAAGGAGTCATCTACATACCTTCTGTAGAAAATCGCTTTAAATTCCTCCGGGCATTCATTAAGCCAAATAGATTCAAAATAGCACATGAAAATGTTACTTAGAGTAGGCCCCAAAGGACTACCCATAGCAACATCACGTTGGGAAAAAATGTGTTTGTAAATATTATATCTTTTTAGCATGTATAATAACTCCTCTAAACTTTATCTATCCAGGACTGGTTAACAGTGGATGTGTTTGGAAAATAAATGAGTTAAGAATGATGTCCAATGTCTCTTTTAAAGGCACGTTAGTGAACAAACTTTCTACGTCGAAACTTGCCATAATATATTTATTAGCATCCGGAAGATTTAAGATTTCGGCGACGAAAGAGAATGTATCTTTAATAGTATAATTATTTTTAGTTAGATTATCCAATATAGGAATAAAGAATTTTGAAAGTTTATAATTTACTGTGCCAATAGCAGATAAAATTGGACGAATTGGCCAATCAGGTTTATGAACTTTTGGAAGTCCATATAAGATCCCTGGTTTAGCACCCGATGAATAAAGAGAATTGTATGTTTCGTCATTAATTATTCTAGAGTTTTTCAATTTTCTTAATAATCTGTTAAGTTTATCTTCCACAGAATGAATAAGCTTTAGACAATTTCCTGTTTTAATTTCAAATTTAGTGGTATCAGAGACTATTTAACTACTTTACTGATGTAATCCGTTCTACCAAGAACAACAACACCAACACCTTTGTCAGGCCTAGTTATTATCAAATCATTCTTCTTTGAAAGTTCCTTTAGGTTATTGATATCAGTTTTAGATGAAAAATGTTCTAACTTTCTGCGGTTCCAATTTTCAAGTGCGGTGACTGTGATGCCACCTACATAGGAAAGACTACTCGTAGTCTTTCTATTCGCATTGCTGAACATAAAGGTATCTCCTATAGAACTTTGGAACATTTGCACCATTCCCCATATTCTGCAATCAGTTCTCATTCTCTTCAGAAAAATCATCTTATACAGGATTCAAATTTCAAAACTTTGGACTTTAAAAGAGAACCTGATCTCTATTCTTTAGAATCCTTGAATATTAGGCACCAAGCTCCAAACCTGAATGAAAATTTACAAACAGAAAATATTTTAATACTGAAGTAGAGTTTTGTCGCTTAGTGATACTTTTTCCTATATATTGGCAAATATTAAATTTCTTCTATTTATTTATTTATATATAACTTTTATGTAATTTTTTTCCTTTTAAGTATTATTTATTTAATTTTTTTTATATATATTGTTCAGTATAATCTAAGCCTTGATAATGGGTAGATGTGTGATTCACCCGAAACTAGTCGGTAAAATAATAAAATGTTTAGATTTGTTTTGATCATTTTAGCCATTCTATATATATATATATATATATATATATATATATATATATACTTATATATATAATATATATATATATGATATAATATATAATATATATATATATATATATATATATATATATATATATACACTTTCACACCTCACTGGCATAGCCCTATTCTAGGAGGGGAACTTGTCTAGGTAATTTCTACCTAGGATCAGGACTAGGAATCGAACAAGGGCCCTTGCTATGCGACTCTGTTGCTCTACCGATTGAGCCACGGTATATATATATATATATATATATATATAGATATAGGTATTTTTTTATTATATGTAATATATATATATATAAATATAGTATATATAATATATATATATATATATATATATATATATATATATATATATATATATATATATATATATAATATATATATATAAATATATATATATATATATATAATATATATATATATATATATATAAATATAATATATATATATATATATATATATATTATA
>JABUQX010024288.1:5000-7500 GCA_015478945.1 Trachelipus rathkii
GGCCGGAGATATTAAATCCTTGGTGGATGTTGAGTGAGGGACTAAGTCTAGGGTGCGCTAGGGTCCTACATGAGGGTATGTTGTTACCTGTATTAAAGTGGATAATAGTGAAACCATGGTCTGAATAAGAGGTGATAGATCAGCAGGTGATAATGTGTTCAGATGGGAGCAACTAGGGACGTGTTAGGTGTATGAAGAATGACAAAATGAGGAAATGGTAAACGCATTAGGGGAGTTGTGGCGTAAAAGAAACAGAGCAAATGAGAGAATGTAAATAAAAGTACATTGAGATGTTTTGCTCATGTGGAAAGGATGGGTGATAATCGGTTGGTTAAGCGGCTTTATATAGTGATGAGTGTGATGGGAGACCGAAGAAAAAGTGGATTGAGTCAGTAAAGGAATGCCTGAAGCAGAAGAATGTGAGTTTAGCAAAGTTCAGAAGAAAGGTACATAATAGGAGAGAATGGCAGGGTTTTGTAAGGGGGTATAGTTGTGGCCCACCTGGCCAGGGGATGGGATGAATCCTACACTGACGAGATGCCACAGTGCGATGGTCCGTTGCGGTCCCGTGAAGCCCTAGGTTGGATTTTTCTGACTGCGGACGAGTTCTTACTTAAGGGTATGAAGGGGAGCGGTAAGGCTGGGTTTCTTTTCGAATTGGCGTCATATTCTTTTTATACCACTTTTCTGTTTCCAAGCATGAAATTCTTACCCTTGGGGAAAGAAAATGGGTGATGATATACAAGTATATATATATATATATATATATATATATATATATATATATATATATATATGTTATATATATATATATATATATGAGATTATTATGACATATTACAAACATATACATATATTACTATGGCAAAACATCATATTTCATATTATTATTGATGAAGATACATATATATATTACATATTACATACATATATACATATACATATTATTATTATTATTATTATTATTATATATATTATTATATATATTATTATTATATATTATTATTACATAAACATAAATATATATTATTATATTATATATATTATACATATTATTATTATTATATACATGTATATTATTATAAAAGATATATATATAGTATACATTATATAAAACATTGTTATTGGTATTATGCTATATAGTTAGAATATGTTGAAGATATTACATTATTATTACACATATACATATTACATATTATTATTATATTATATATATATTATTATATATATATATATATATATATATATATATATATATATTTATATATATATATATATATATATATATATATATATATATGTTATTAACATATAAATATAGATATATATATATATATATACTTCCATATATATATATATATTTAAGATTATATATATATATATATATATATATAAAGAATATTTGAAATTCTTTTGGCAGCTGGTTCTAATGGATGAGAATTAAAAAATTTTATTTGACAAAAGTAAACTGTTTAAACAAAGAATCCGCAAGAAAATTATGAGAAAAATAAATAGAAAGAATAAAGAAGTGAAAGAAAATTGGACAAAAACTCCACCTCACATTCTCAATGATAACTAATTATGGGTATAATTTTCGTTTCAGATTTTCTTTCAAGAAGAATATAAAATTTAGAAGAAAAAAAATTTAAAGTCTTCAACATTTAATAATATTCCTTTTATGCACATTAGGAAAGAAGACATTAAAAATTTTTATTTTTATTTTTTACATTTTTTTTCTTCCTAATTTTTTTTTTCTTTTTCTTCTCATTTTTAAATTAAATATTATCAGCGTCATTTGCGTCATCATTTTCTTCCCTAATATATTAACCTTTTTATATATAAAAAAAGGCTTCTTCAACAAAAGAGCTTTTGTTGTGTAATGATGACTTTTAGCCTTTAATAAATCTTGCATTAAAATTTTCTTTCCCTCTTCAGCGTCGCTGTGAGTTTATTGCAAAAAAATAAGCAAAAATTGATGACAGGATAATTGCTATGAAATGAGGTGCAGAAGGATTCTTCTCTTTACTTCCAAGATAAGAAAAATTGATGAAATATAAAATAATACCACTAATAATTTTAGATAGGGAATTATTTATTAATTATTACACTGGAAATTGGGTAGACAGTTTTAAATTATATATATATATATATATATATATTATATATTTATATATATGTTATCATCTAATATATATATATATATATTATATACTATATATATATATATATATATATATATATATATATACTATATACCTATATATATAATATATAATATAATATATAATATGTATATATATATATTATATTATATAATTATATATATAATATAATATATAATATATATATTATTATATCATATATAATATAATTATATATATAATATAATATTATATATATATATATATATTTTTACAGTTGTCACCACCACTCACGGCAGAGCCCTGTTCAAGGAGGGGGTGTTGCACGCCTAAGAAGTTGAACGACTAACGTAAATTAT
>JABUQX010024288.1:25000-32304 GCA_015478945.1 Trachelipus rathkii
GTTGATGGGATTGAGCAGCGTTTTATTCCTTCTCGAGCTAAATCTTATCTCTCCTATAATCATGGTTCGATCGTAGCTTGTTCTCTGCGCCCATTCAGTGCTAGAGACAATGCGTATTGGGAGTGGAAAAATTCTTCGTTCTCCTATCAATCTTGCTAATTTTCATTCTGACTAGAAATCTGTTGCAAGGATTCATCTTCGACCGAGCAAAGCCGAAGCTTTCATCAAAAGAAAAGTCGCGCTACTCCTTTGGTTCTCCACTGACAAGTTTGGAATAGTCTATTCTGGCCATCTTGCCAAAAACATCTCTAACAACTTCTTTAAATCTGCCTTTCTCCTTTCCTCTTATTCGCTCTGATGGCTCTGTTGCTAATTCTCTCCTCCAAATAACTGAAAAGGAGCCAATCCTCTATCTCGGCTCTATTTTTTCTTCTTATACTTAACCACGCTTCCGTTCTGGACTAAAATCCTCCAATCCCTCCTACGTCCTTCTCCTCTCATATTAGGTGAATCCTACTGTCCTTTGCTGTGATTACATTCGGATCGGGTGCATGGGCTCAATGAAATCTAACGAACTGTAGGAAGGCCGGGTTGCCCTGATGGGCATTCCTCCTCGAGTTTTTTGAGGGAGTGTGCCCTTCCGTGCTGACCATCAACACTATAGCCCTTGTTTCAACTATATTCTCTATTCTCAATATAACACTTTCCCTCAAGTGTTGGAAGCACGCACATGTCCCACCTATTCCGAAAAAAAGGTAAGCGCATCTTGATCCTTCTACTATCGCCCTATAGCTCTCAAACTTGTATCCTATCTAAGATCTTTGAAACCCTTTCTCAAATTTCTGATTTCTTAGACACATCTGAACACCCTCATTCACTTTCTTTCCGATCACCAATATGGCTTTCGGCATTCAAGGTACTCAACCGCTGGCGATATACACGTCTTTCCTTCTTAAACTGAGTATCTCATGGATTTTCCAGCCCTAGGGAAAAGCTACGGTGTGGATGCTTGCGTGTGGCGCCTTGACGATAATCCAAAGTGTATTTCAATATGACCGGGTATGGAGCGGTGGTGTCCGACCCACTTGCTCTCTCCCAAGCTCAATATCCCCCTATCCTTTGGGCGTTTCTCTTCCTTCCATCTCTTTGCTTACTTATCAAATTTCATTTTCCGTTGCTACTCACCAATATAGCGTTGCGGCTCCACACCTTCGTCGGAGTGTTGACAAGCGGTATCGTTGTTCGACGGGCGACTCTACCATTTAGCTTCTTCTTTTTTCTGTTATTCCTCAGTATGGATTGTTCCTGACACAGGTTGTCTTTATATTGCTGCTCCGTGAACTTTATTTCTATACTTTTTTACATAACGATCCATTCTACTCACCTATGCCCAATCTTAACTCTTATCCACTTCCGTATGCGATTACATCGACCCTGCATTATTCAACTCATTTCAATTCTCTGTCCTCACCTGCTTTTTACTTCTAGAACGCTTCTCTCGTTCTTAAACTTTCCTCATATTTCTCTCCGTCTGTTCCTGAGTAAGGTCTAACGGTTGTGTCACCTCAACCATGTGAAATTTATTTTTTTTTCCCCTTTAAAAATGCATATTTGTCGAAAATTTTTCCGCTGATAAGCACGTTCGAACTTTTCTATCTTCTTTCGAGGTTCTCTCCGTCCATCCTGTTGACAATATAAACATCCTTGGCCTTTACATAAACAAAAAAATGTCTTGGAATATCCTCACATCACAACGAGTTTGCTAGGGCGGACTTCGTTGTGGTGCTTCTTCATTTCCGACCACCTCTCTTCTGTGGAAATCTTTGCCTTCATACATGTTCTCCTGCCATTTATCTCCCTCTCTTTAAGGTCCTGCTCCGTCTCTGCGGGTCACCCAAGAGATTTGTGCTAAGCTTGGGATGAGTTAGCTTTCCTACATCATTTTTTTTCTTCCCCACTCCTCGTAAAAGGATCTGCCCGTGAGCAGTGGTTACCTGTAAAAAAAAAAAATATAGTTACGTTATTTACATGTTAATTCTATTCTATTTTCTTGACTAATAATTCCTAATTTACTCTTGTAGAATTGCCATTGGGTTTATTTCTTTTTAAAAAGTTTTTCTTAGTAGATATTAATTAATTGGCATTTCGCTCACAAGATGGCTTCCAGGTATTACTATTTTCTTTAAAACTATTTTTCATTTTTAATTATTTTGAATTCATAGAAATATTAATTAAATTTGAATATTTATTCTAAATTTATTTAAAATATATCATATAATATAAACGCATATATTTGCTGATTTATTATTTCCTTCGAATTTTTTCAATGTGAGAAGATAAAATTTTTCATAACTCAGTGACCAGTCACGTACGGGACGCTGGAAGGTAAAATAGCCCTAAAGCATCCCATCGAGAGTTGATTTAACATACGATATGTTTTTAATTTTTCCTGAAGTAAGTTTCAAATTTTTAAGTAAAATATTTTTTATTGAATTTTTATGTTTTCAATAAATTTGGTATATTAAGCAGAAAGCAATGTACTTTTGGAAAGGAAAAGCTGTTTTTTTTTATTTATTGGTTTAAAAAAAAAAAAAAAAAAAAAAAAAAAAGGTAACATCGGGAAAGGATGCTTTTAAGAATTTTGTCCATTTACTGATGATATTAGTCAGATTACATTTTCTCCGCTCTCTCTCCTCTCTCTCTCTCCTCTCTCTCTCTTCTCTCTCTCTCTCGCTCTCTTCCTCTCTCTCTCTCCTCTCCTCTCTCTCTTTCTCTCTCCTCCTCTCTCTTTCTCTTTCTCTGCTCTCTCTCTCCTCTCTCTCTCTCTCTCTCTCTCCCTTCTTTCTCTCTCTCGCTCTCTCTCTCTCTCTCTCTCTCTTCTCTCTCGCACACACACCTTTACACACAACCACACACTTATATGACTTTCACCACACCATTCATCGACACAACCCACCAGCTCGAGCATCACACCACACACAACACAACACACACCACACACACCAACACACAACTAAAAAGCAACTGACTAACTACTGGTACACAATAATCGTATTCAACATACTAAATATGTGATTAACAATCATGAAATAATATTGATGAAATAAAATGATTAATTGTATTATTAATAAATTGGTTTAACAGATCGTATTTTTATTTTCAAAGTTTTGAAATACCTAGTTCCCAACCCCTAATTGCTATCCCTTGCTTCCATGGACTGTACGCGCTTTGATATATATATATATATATAATATATATTATATATATATTATATATATATATATATATATAAATATATATATTATATATTATATATATATATATATATAATTATATATATATATATAATATATATATATATATATATATATATATAATATTATTTTTAAATAAATTTTTAAAAAACATAAAACCTTTCTTCTTCTCTTCTTCTTCTTCTTCTTCTTCTTCTTTCTTCTTTCTTCTTCTTCTTCTTCTTCTTCTTTCTTCTTCCTTCTTTCCTTCTTCTTACTTCTTCTTCTTCTTTTTTTCTTTCTTCTTCTTCTTCTTCTCTTCTCTTTCTTCTTCTCTTTCTTTCTTCTTCTTCTTTTCTTCTTCTCTTCCTCTTCTTTTCTTCTCTTCTTCTTTCTTCTTCTTTCTTCTTATTATTATTATTTAGTTATTATTATTATTATTTATTATTATTATTATTATTATTTATTAATTTTGATTATTATTTTTATTATTATTAATTATTATTATATTATTATTATTAATTATTATTAATTATTATTATTATTTATTATTCATATTGTCTTATTCTTATTCCTATTCCTATTCCTATTCATATCTCATACTTCAAATAAAAATAATTTAATGTTTATTAGTAGAAAATTAGAAGAAATTAAATACTAAAAGATCGACGAATAAAAGGAAGAACTAAACTGCTAGAGAGATGAAGCAAATCCAGGCATTTAAGTTCTAAAAGGAAACAAATAGTTTTGGAAAAACTGTTTTTTCGATTTAAACTCAAATGTGATTTGATATTGTCATTAAAACTGTCAAAATGTTGAAGCGTAAATGTTTGCTTCTAATTACTAAAATAACTATTACAAAAACATGCCAAACGAAAACGCATCATTTAATCATTTCGGTGGCAAAAAAAAGTATATAATAAAAAAAAAAAAAAAAAAAAAAAAAAAAAAAAAAAAAAAAAAAAAAAAAACAAACTAATAAATGTTAAGTAAAATCTTTAAAAGGTAAAGAGATGAAAACGGCTTTTCAGAGGTAGGAACGTTAAAACATTTAATTTAAGGGTAAAAAGCGTTGCACGTTAATAAATGATATAATAAATAAATAAGGAAAGAGGCAATTATTTTCACTGCCAAATTTTATTTCTATATTTAGCATTTTTAAGTTAATAAAGAGGGACTAAATTTTTTATTAAAATCGTCTGCAGAATCGTTATTATCGTCTTACAAACAAGAACTAGAGTCATCACTTAACCAATATATATTATATATATATATATATATATATTATAATATATATATATTATATATAATATATATATATATATATCATATATATATATAATATATAATATATACTATATATTATCCAGTGCTACATTTTTGTGTATTCTCTTATATAATATATATATATATATATATATACTATAAGAGAAGGAGAGAGATTCTTCCTTGCCTTCATTGTCACGTAAGGTTACACTAGTTGGAGTTTAAAAGGACCACTGTCACTGTTTAACGAAGGTTTAATTTCTGTGATGTAAAGCGATTCAGCAATGTGCAGGTTGGTTTGAGAGCTACTTTGTAACAGTATTGAAAAATTAGTATGATTAAAAGGGTGATCATATGTATGTGAATGATCACGTATAGCTGAGTGCGAAGGACAGTTAAGGACGTAAACGATACTGCTGAAAGAGGAATTAAATTAATACAAGAATATAATAATAAATTAACTAATGATTGGCGACGTGTTAAATTTTAAAATCTTATTCAATTGAACCAATGTTTGAGTCTGAAAAAAGGCGTCCCGCGCTCCCCAACCCCACTCTCCGCCCTTTTACTTGAATCCGATATTTTACCTCCACTTCCTAAAGATTCAGTGGCGTATTTTGAGAATAAATTTTATAGTCGAGGAATATGTGTTATCGCTATGGGGTAGTCAATTTGTTGGGCGTCTTCTGTCGTCCCTCTATTTGGTATTTATTTTGAATTTTGTTTCTTACACATCAGGCAATAAACAACACATCATCACATGTTTACACACAACACACCACCACAAACACATCCACACACATATTATATATATATATTATATATAATATTTATATATATATATACTATAATATATATTTATATATATTAATATATATATAAATACTATATATACTATATATTATATTTTATATATATAATATATATATTAATATCTTTGCATAATATATATATATAATATAATAATTAATTTATATATATATTAATATATATAAATATATATATATATATATATATATATATATATATAATACTAATATATACTATATAAAGATGTAGAAGAGCGAAGGAGTAAAAGGCTTTGTAAAGAAGTTTCTATGCCTAACTCATGGAATATCTATAAATTAATAATAATAATAATAACATAAATAATAATATTTATATATTCAGTATACCTAGCAATCAATAATAATTATCACTAATAATATTTATACTACCTTATAATCAAAACATAATATATATAAGCAATTTAAGAAATGACCGATAGACAATAAAAATAAGAAATTAAAAACTTTATTATGATTATTATAATTAGGTTTTAATTATTTATCATATTATAATTGATTATTGATTATTATTATTATTATTTATTATTCTTATTTTAATTATTATTATTATTATATTATTTTATGTATTATTTACATCTTTATTGATATTATTATTAGTATCTATTATTATTCATAATATAATTTCACAAATTTTTCATCTTTATTATTATTTATTTATTTTATTATTATTATTATATTATTAATTATCTATTATTATTATTATTATTTAATTATTATTAATTATTATTATTATTATTATTATTTATTATTATAATTATATTAAATTATTATATTATTATTATTATTATTATTATTATTATTATTATTATTATTATTATTATTATTATTATTATTATTATTATTATTACATATTATTATTATTATTATTATTAATTTTATTATTATTATTATTATTTTATTATTATTATTATTATTATTATTATTATTTATTATATATTATTATTATTATTATTATTAATTATTAATCATTATATTATTTTATTATTATTAAATTTTATTATTATTATTATTATATTATTATATTATTATTAGTACACCTGGCATTGTTTTATTATTATTATTATTACTATTATATCATTATTAGTTAATCAATTTGCAATTTGCTTTTATTAATGATAAGAGTGGTGCATTCGCTGACATTACTGAAACATCTGTTCCTAAAAATGACATTCAACTTTTCAAGAGTTTTTCCTTCAGAAGGTTTCGCAAAAGATTTTTTTTTCTTTCTTTTTTTCTCTTTTCCAACTCACTTGTTAAATATTTGAAGGAGTATATTATAAGTTGGGTGTAATTTCTGTAAGTAATCGTACGAATGTTTTTATACATTGTATGTGATGTATGTATGTATGTATGTATGTATGTATGTATGTATGTATGTATGTAAGTATGTATTTAGGAACATATTTATAAAATATATTTCTGTACGGTGGATGTCTGTCTGCAATGTATGTATGTATGTAGTATGTATTTATGGAAACATAGTTTATAAAAAATATATTTCCTGTACGTAGGACATGGCCTTTCTGTCTGTTATTTATCGTAATACAGTAACATTATAAGAAATTAGTATATCTAGTTTGCATTTCATGTCAAGTAATTTGGTGACGTTAAACTTTCACTTTGTTCGTTTGTTATCAATAATTTTTTTATTTCAGATCAAATTTGCCAAAAAGAAACGATTTCCAATCTGAATTTTGGCACAAGTTTTAAATAATTCGTTTAAAATTTTTTTTATGCTTTAAAAATTACCCTCAAACAATTTCATTGAATATCTGGTTAATGTATTTTTAAATATTTTTTTTTTTTTTTTCTGCACCTTAAGATCAATAATCGATTTTAAAATAGAGAATGGCATTGCTCTATGAAGGCTTTGGGTCTTCTCTCACTAACAATTGCGCGCCTCGAGCTTTGTCTGCAGAACCACTTTTTTTTTTTTTTTTCTTCAATTTAACGGTCT
>JABUQX010024289.1:0-2500 GCA_015478945.1 Trachelipus rathkii
ACGTTCTTACGAAAAAATGTAAACAAACAATATAGCGGAGTGGTTGACCCGTTTGAATTGATGAATGTTTCATTCAATAAAATTAGCTTTAAATCTAATTTCTTTCAAATCGATAAACTTCGTCACAATAGTTGATCAATTATTTGTAATATAAACCTTTTTTTTTTTTTTTTACCTTGTTTATCCCAAAACCATGTTCTTCATCACAACAGCTGATTCCAATTCTTTGTAAACAAAGTAACTTTTATGTGATATCGCGTTCGTTTATGCACGAAATTCGTGCTAAAACTGCGTAAGCATTTCTTATTGAGCGTAAGCACAAATGACAAAAACGAAAACGGCCAATCTGTGTTCTGATAGTCCATACCAAAGATGTATGTGACCATGTACCGTGATGTGACCCATACTGAATAGCAACATGATAACAATGATACCATTCTTTTATCACTGATAAGGTTGGCCATCTAAACAATGGAATTTACCCAAGGTCATATCGTGGTCATATAAAAAATACAATATCATCAAACATAAAGTGTAGACAGATATAGACCCCATGAACCTTTCAAAACTCTCAGTCAAAGAAGGTTGATGTTTGCTTTAAATTGTTACTCTTATATTCATAGAATATCAGCAATAATTAATTAAGCCGACACTATCACACATGCAATTCATTAAGCTAAATCATAAACAAATATGTCAACTAAGTTACCATGCAAACAAGTCACCAGCAGAGAGTCTGCACCATAATCCAAAGGATTGTCGGAAATACCCATAAAGTGCAAGGGATTCAAAATGAACCCAAGAGTCAATCGGCTTTGGTTATCCATATAGCCTAGAATATTGATCCCTTTTTACAATAAATACTATCTTATGGCAAACCATTCCAAAAAATTAATAACTTGCTGAAAAAATGCTTTCTCATATCTATAAGGTTTCATTAATTGGCTGACATTGGGTAGGTCTACAATTTAGAAATATTTTCAGATATAGCTATGCTGACATGTATTTGCAAAACTGAAGAAGCTTACCCAAATATTTATTGAAACTTAAATAGGTAAATGTTTACATTAAGGGTCCCACCACCTATTTTGACCATTTTTTTCAGAATACACTGCAAATGTATTGAAATGAATAAATGCAAAATAAAGTTTGTAAAATGACTTTAAAATGATTTATTGAGGTAGCAAAAAATTTTCACATTTATTGAAACAGCCTAGCTTTCATGGCTTCTTTTTGGGGGTACTAACCAAAATAGTTTGCTGGACCAGTTGCCATAATTTAAATATGGTTGCATATATATATATATATATATATATATATATATATATATATTTAATATATAGTATATATATATATATATATATATATATATATATATATATATATATATATTCTGTTAAAGCCCCACATTGATATATCGATTATTTTATAAATTTAATCGATTAATTAAGGACAGGTTACTTACATGGCCCAATAGGGGGCTCAAGCCGATGGGAAACGGAGGGGGGGGATGGAGGCCCGCGATACCCAAATACCAAAGAGCGGGCCGGAGTCCTCCCCGTAGTTCCCTGGTAGGCTGAGAGACCCTGAATCTTGCCATCTCTGCGGTCTACCCTTGGGGTATCCTTTAGTTAAAAAAAAAAAGGTCTTGTCCCCAAACACTGGGAAAAATATTATACTAGAAAGAATGAATGCATGAAATAGTATTTCATTTTATTGAATTTGTTTTGAAAATAAAATTTTTTTAAGCTATTAAAATATAAAAAGACAAAAAAAATAAATGAAAATAAACTTCACATTTTTATAAAAAAATTATTATATTTATTCAATAAAATAAATGTGATGGATATTTTAATAAAATAATCGATATATCGATGTGGGGGCTTTAACGGAAAAGAATATATATATATATATATATATATATATATATGATAGTTATATATATATATATATATATATATATATATATATATATATATAGATTTGAATATGACTCTTCTCAACAAGGTTCTCAGGTGAGGATATATATATATAGTGCTGTTACCTAAAAAGGGCCCACCAATTTTATTATGCAAAAAAGGCCCACCCTGTATCTCCGTATATATGATGTGTAGAGCGAAAAAAATTGGTGGACCTATTAACCCCATTGAGTATGCATGTTTAAAGGTGTTATAATGGTTCAAATTCGATTTTTTGAATTTTAGGAATTTTTTTAAACTTTTCAAAAATTTTGCCTACTTTTTGACAATCGTGAAAAACCATTTTGGTACTTTTCCAGTCAATACTGCATTAAGAACTCTAGAAATTATATTATTATTGAATTAAATTATGTTTAGTCCCATGCATAAGGTAATCCCACACCAAATTTCAAGAAATTTGGTGCAGCCAATCAACACACAGGTACCATCAAAAAGACTATACAAAAAGGGCCCATTTGTATGACAAAAAAGGCCCACTTTTTTTTGGAATGAAAATTGGCCTGTATATGTGTTATAATAAA
>JABUQX010024289.1:7500-10838 GCA_015478945.1 Trachelipus rathkii
ATAAGAAAACGACGAACTAAATATTATCCGATATTGAGAATCGTCGATTAATAGCAACAACTCCAATATATTTAATAATGTTGAATATAATTTTACATCAGAAATAAAAGAACCATGTTTGAACCATCGATCCTTGGCAAAAAAAAAAAAAAAAAAAAAAAAAGATTTTTCGGTGTTGCTGTCAGACGTACAGAGATGGCCAACGTGTAAATTTGTGGACTATAAATTTTGGCATTCCACTGAAACTCCAAAAAAATTTTTTTTTGGTAGTCCTCTAATTGCGGAATGTAAGTAGGGCATTCCGCTAACGTGCAATTCCACAACATTTTCAAATTATCGGGCAATCGCAATTCGCTCAATTTATTTTGGTATTCCGCAATTGCGGACTTAAATTGGCGGAAACACCCACCTCTGAGATTAATATATATATTATATAATATATATATATATATAATATATATGATATATATTATATATATATATAATATAATAGTATATATATATATATATATAATATAATATATATATAGTACAGTATACATATTAGGTGCCCCCTGTATCTAAAAAACTATGATAGCTACGTAAAAATGAATTACATTTTTGAAATCAGCACACGTTGTAATGGAGGAAAATGAAGAAGAAAGAAAATAAAGTGCGATAAAAAAAAAAAATAAAATAAATAATAAAGTAGGTTTCATGTACGAAATTCTCATCGTTCCCCCGCATATGTTCGCCTTAACATTGAAAAGAAAATATTGGGTGACTCATGACTCCCAGTCATGAGTCCCCAATATTTTTCCTTTCAACTGTAAGGCTAAACATTACGCCACACGCTACACACACACACCACACAACACAGCACACACTCTATGATAGAGGCGAAATTAATTTTTTTTGGTGACCTGACCCCTAACATTTTTATGACCCTCCTGCCAGAGTCCCCATAAGAAATTAGATGCTGAATTGTGAAAGAAATTGAGACAGCATGCCACAGTAATGAAAAAGGTATAGTCATAATAGGTGATTTTAATTTTCCTGGCATCATTGGGATTCCTTGTCCAGATATGGCCGTAGTAAGTTCTGCATTTTTAAATTGTATCTAGAAACTTTTTGACCGCAGAATGGTCCAAAGCACCTCACAGAATAGAATGCACTATTAGACTTAATATTAACCAAAGATGAAAGTATGGTGGATGAAGTTAAGAGTTGAGGAGAATTTAGGACTTAAGTGACCATAATATAATTAGATTTAATATGAAATTGTGATATCTGGGCCCAAATTGCAAGTTTAATAAGGAAAAGATCATAGATTTTCCGAAATGGCGATTTTACCAATTTCGAGCATGCTTAGTATAACTGACTGGGATAAAGAGTTTAAGACGCAAAACCTGTTTTTATCAATGTGGGAACATTTTAAACAAATTTTAATGAATATTCAGTGAGTATGTGTTTTAATGATAAACCCATTAGGGTGGCGAAAAGAAAACCTTGTTTGGTGAAATAGAGAGATAAGAGAGAAATTAATGAAAAGGGCAGATGTTTTAAAATATTCAACAAGGGTAGTAATAGGAAGATGATTAGAAATATTATAGGAAAAAAGAAATGAGTCATAACTAGTCGAGAAAGATAAGAATAAGAGAGAGGCAGAAAATTATTTAGCAAGGAATAGAACATATAGACCTTGAAGAAGTTATTTAGCTTTATAAATTAAAAGTAAGAATAGGACAATTGGTCCCAATAAAATTGATGAAAATTTAGTGAGTTCAGATAAGGAGTTGTCAACATTTTCAATGCTTATTTTGCTTCAGTGTTTACAGAGGAAGATTACGATAATAATGCAGAGACTAATAGTTCTTGTATGCATGTAACAAATAGACTTACAGAATTTGAATTTGATGTAAAAGATATTTAAACGTTTATTAGATCATATTGATCCAAGTAAAGCTGCAGGCCCTGTTGGTATATATGGTAGAATTCTGAAGAGGTAGTTTAACAGCATTGCAAAGGCACTGTATTTGATTTTTAAGCGAACTATAACATTTGGTGAGGTACCAGATGACTTGAAAACAGCATATGTTGTGCCTATTTCATAAGAAAGGTAGTAAGGAAGCATTGGGAAATTATAGGCAGTTTAGCTTAACATCTCTGGTTGTAAAGGTTCTGAAAAAGTTACTGAAAGGTCAGTATAGAGAAATATTGAAGATAACAAGGTATTGTATGACTCCCAGAATGGTTTCAGAAAGGGTAGGTCATGTCAGACAACAAACCTTTTAGAATTTATGGAATACATTACTGACTGCATTGACCGAGGAGATCCAGTTGTTATTGTATATTTAGAATTTAGTAAAGCTTTTGATAAGTTTCCCCACATAGGGCTGATGAAAAAGTTATTGCAATGTGGTAAAGGTGGAGTGGTACATGGTTGGATTTAAAGAGGGTTGCGTTGACGAAATACGAAAAAACAGTGTGTACAACTAATGGCAATAAGTCATCATGGGAATTAGTGAAGATGGTGTCCCACAGTTCAGTGCTGGGGCCACATTTGTTCCTCCATATTATAAATGATTTAAGATGAGGGTTTTAAACGCAGAGGTTCTAAGTTTGCCAGATGATACTAAAGTGGCGCACCTCAAGTTAGGAATAGTGGAAGGAGTCGATAAAGATTCAGAAATGATCTTGATAATTCTTGGTGGGCAGATAAATGGCAAATGAACTTTTTAAATAGTAAAAAAGTGTAAGGTTCTTAACCTAGGTTACTCAAATAAAAGTTTTAACTTCGATATGAATGGGGATTGTGCTTGAGTCTGTGGAACCAAAGAAAAAGATTAAGGTGTGATTATAAGCAGTAATATTGAAAGTAGCTAATCAATGTTTGGAAGCTAGAAATAAAGCTAAAAAGATGCTGGGCATAATAAATCGCAATGTTGTTTACAAGAGCAAGGAAGTAATATAAGTAAACTGTATAATAGCTATGTTAGGCCAATATTAGAGTATTGTGCACAAGTTTGGGCCCCTTATTTAAAGAAAGACTTAGATATGCTAGAGAGAGTACAACGTAGAGCAACAAGGATGATTTCTGGGTTTGAGGGTAAGAGTTATGAGGAGAGGCTGAAGGATGTTAGGAATGTTTTTCTGTAGAAAGGCCGATTTCTCAAGGGGACTATGATACAAGTCTACACAAAATATTTAAACATCTATTTGACATAAACATAGAGACACCAATAAATTTTTCATAGTAGAAAATGGCAGGTGACCAGGGGGCATAATAAGAAAATTAAGAAGACAAGAGCAATGCCATCTTGAATTATAAACGACGAAACTCTCTGCAAACAAAACAA
>JABUQX010024290.1:0-12500 GCA_015478945.1 Trachelipus rathkii
TTATTTATTATACTTTATTCTTATTTAAAAAAATTCATATTACGCGTTAATATCCCTTTAAAATCTTGTAGCTTCGCAAAATATACAAATCGTCCCAACTTATATTAATAAATCAGAGTCGATCAAAATATAATATAACAAAGTTTTAACATTGCCACTTATTTCAAAAATATTATTATATTAACACTTTTCAATAATGATAAAACTAATTTAATGAATAGCCTGACTTTGTGATATTATGTACTAAAAGTCATAAATAATGAAATATACGTATGTCAAAGTCGAATTGTAATAAATGGTAACTAGAGCACAATCAATAAATCTACTGCTACTAGATTTAATGAGATCCAGACATAATTAAGTCATTGAGTTCATGATTATTTACACTGTTATCGATACCGCCATAATTATATTTGTCGCTTTGATATTTATGACGTCATTATATAAATAAGGTGTTGTACCATTTTCTGTATAATTTTTCATTACGATATGATTCTTTCTTTGTAACCATATATTATATTATCAAATATTATTTTAAGGACAATATTTCACACTAATTTTAGCCTACTTGTATTTACATAATCTATAACTATTGCTTTATTGGTAACGATATCGGCGAAAATATAATAATAATATATTATTCATTAGAACATTAGATTACTGAAAAGTTAATTTATTAATATTTTTTTACTCATTTAGTCTAATTTTATTATAGTTAAACTTATTATACTTATATATATTACATATTGTAATACTTAAATATAACAATATTTGATTTTATATGAACTCATAAAAATAATGTTATATCATCACTCCTATCTACTTATATCATTTGCTAATTAGTACATAACAATAATTTTCTCTCTAGCATATACATTTATTCTCAATTATATTCTAATTAGTATATATTGACGTTATAAAGAATATATACATTAATTTTTTATTAATACAACAGTCATAAATATAATATATTAATATTAATCTATATTAATTCATATAATATATAATTATATATTATATTATCCACACATTACCATCATAAATAGCACACTCATTCCTATATAATTATGTATACATTAAATATATTATAATATATAATATATATATATCTTATATAATTTATATATATATTATTATAATATGATATATATTATTTTCCATTATCTAAGTAAATATTAAATATTATATTTATATAAATATATTTAAAATAATATATATTAATAATATATATAATAAATAAATAATAATAATAATAATTAATATAATCATCAATAATTATTAATCAATAATATATATAATATAATATATAATAATAATAATATAGATAATAATAATAAATAAAGTAAAGTATATAATTGTTATTCGGTATAAAGGTAAAAAGAATAGATTTTGTTGTGTATCGAAGCCCTCAAATATATAAAGAAGAAAAAGAGGAAGCATAGAGAATATCGTAAAGAAGAAAGTAAGAGATGTAAAGCAGATGAACGAATAGAAGAGGGAATAACAGTATAGCATAGAAGAAGAATAGATAAGTAATACTAATGGAGAAGAATAGAAAGAAAGAAAGAAAGACTTAAAATCGCCATCTGTAGGGAGTAGATAGATAATGAAATATATGAATAATAAAATAATGAAAACTATAATTATAGATATAATAATAATAGAAAATAAGTAATATATTTAAATACATTAAATAATAAATTAAATTATAAATAAAGTGTTAAAAAATTTAATACAATTAACAATTATGTAAAATATGAAAGAATTATAAATAATATTAGTATTAATAAGATATAATAAATGATATATAATAATTAATTTAATTTTAAATTGCAACAATAATTATATATTAAATTAGTTATTATTCTAGCAGTAGAAATATTCAAAAGTCTATTTTCTCATTTTAATAAAATTAGATAATATTTTAATATTTATTATCTATTTTATTTATTTTACTTTTTATTTTTTTTATATAATATCAAATTGTCGACTATTGTTTACAACTAACTTTTAATAGTATATATTATTATTCTTTATTATTCTATCTTTTTATTTTTATAGAAACATCTGAATTCGATTGAGTGATATGGATTTACTCCAATGGTTAGTGTAGGATATTTAATTAATTAGTCATTTATTAAGTTATTTAGGTGATAAATCCTACTCAATTAAACTGTAATGTTCCTCTATACCATATCTCCGTAGTGGATAGGAGGTCTGGAGTGAAACTGTCTTTATTTATTAATTATTATTTATACTCTCGCCAGTAAGGGAAAGTTAAAAAGTTGTAGATATATATAAATATTGATGAATCCCGTTTTTATTATTATAATAAATCTTGAGTAGACTATTGTAATTAATATTTCAAACATTACTAATTATTGAATTTTAATCCATAGAGTCAGTTGTTTTTGTTGTTATATATTAATCAATTCATATTGTGATTTTTCTTAAACTACATTAAAATTGTGTTTTTGTCCTCTTCTTCTACTCTCTACATTTAGAATTTATTAATTAATTAATAACAGATTCTTTGTCAATCTACTTGGGAATGGAAAGATATGAAATATGTCAGTGGATAGTTTAAGCACGATAGTTAGTAAATAAAAATTACATGAGAGTAACCATATCTAAGATATATTTAATTAAAATATAATATATAATGTGATAGCCTTAATATGACAAGGTTTTTTCTTTTTCAACTCGTTGACTATCGTCTTCCTTTTGAAGTGCGTGAAAACTGCTCCGAAAAATTTTGTACGATGGAAGACTCGAAATATAGATACGGTAATTTGAAGAGATGTGTGAATCTAGGTATCCGACCTCATAAAATGAGAATAGAGTTACGCTCATGTGACAGATGGCAAATTAAAAGCAAATATAAATTAGTAATAATTATTATAGACTTAAGTGAATTAGAGTATTTGTAAAGGTACCTAATTCTAATAGTTCGTAGAATTTCGTACAAGAACCATTCAGGGCTGCATAATAATGTACGCTGAGATGCTAGAAGAGAAGTAGACTGAGAGTATGATCTGCATCTGAATCCTTCGAGAGCATGAGAAGACCAAGATCAGAGAGAGCGTTACAGCTAGATACATGTGAGACGCATTACCGATACAAGAGTCAAGAGTGAAGTAGAGATAAATTGAGAGATGGGTAAGAGGAGGAAGATGTAGAAATCTGTACGATAGCTATGAGAATCGAGAGGGTAGTGATTGATAAATTGATGTGATTTTATCATAAACCTTCAATGTCCTTCACGAGAAACTGAGCTAGACCCTGAGAGAAGATTGAGTTATACGTGACGAGAGACGCTAGAATGAGAAAGTGTGTTGGTAATTTTCAGAGATTTTGATGTTTGGAAGATTGTAGACGTTTTTAGTACGTACTGAACCGAAGACATGTGTTAAGATTAATATGTGAAAAGAGAGAGTAACCGAGAAGAGAGAGGGAAGGACATATCGTAGCCGTGACCCTGGATCTTCTGTGCAATTGTCAAAAAGGAAGAGATGAAGAAGCAAAGTTAGAAGGTTTTACTGCAGCATAGAGAGAGAGAGAGAGAGATGATGTGAGGTAGAGTTTACTGTAGATGATTTTTGCAGGATGTATTGCAGAGGAAGGACATGCTCATGCTAAGAAGCAAGAGCTGAAAAGAGTGGAGGGAAAAAATGGTGCGTAGATTCGGTTTGTGGAAACAGCCATGCCGAATAAGCCTACTTCTTTGATATACACTGGCATATGTCTTACATTATAACTAATGTTACAATAATGGGCACAAGTAAGTCTAGCGAAGAACTCAATAATATAATAGACAATCAATTATTAATGTTGGGATAAAGTAGTAAGCCCAGAGATATTCGATATTCCAAATTCTCCATAATAGATCATTAATTCTTAATTCTCATCCAAATGAAATTAGCTATGCATTATAATGAATTCCCTATGCCTAACAGTAATTTGATAAGATCACTTTACATCTGAAAAGCTTGGACCTGAAAGAAAATATTGGAGAGCAATATTTGAGGTAAATATAATGTGCATGCATGTGATTGTATAATATTGAATTCATTTAGTTACCTTTTTAAGTTCTTTGTATAATGTGTAAGAAAGTTAAGATATAAATTATATAAATATATAATTAATTATTATAATATATAATGATAATAATAATATAATAAATATTATAAATTAATAATTAATAATAAATATAATTATATATATATAATTATTATAATATATAATATAATTAAATTTAATAATTATAAATATTAAAATTAAATATAAATTTAAATTAATATATATAATATATTACTAATTTATATTTAATTTATAATAATTAGATCTATTATTAATAATTATTAATATATTATTATTAATATTATATAATTATTATATACATTAATTATATATATTATTTATAATTATATATTTATTATATATATTATTAATTATATTAATATTTATTATAAGTTTATATATTATATTAATTATATGTGTATATTTATATATTATATTTTATTTTATAATACAGGGTTCACACATATAAAATTCTGATATTTGAATTATCCATCAACTTGTGACTATTCCCACCTGATCATGTCATAAAAATTCTGCAAAAATTCATATAATGAATTTACCACATTAGAACCTCATAAAAGCGTGTTCAGAGATAATAATAATAAAAATAATATTTTTGCAATATGTATATATAATAAAATATATCATTATTATTATATAATAATAATAATTAATAAATACTAATTAAAGCATAGATCTCTCTATATATGTTATCCTAATCTCATTATTAAGTTATTCTATATTATTAATAACTATATTTAAATTTATATGATATTATTATTTATTATTTTTAATCTTATTAATTTTAGATAAATTGTTCATATTATATTACTCTATCATGAGATGATTTAAAATATAAATTACATTATATATTATTTATAGTAATCATCATCCTCATATTACGACTTTTACACTAATAAGCCGATGATCCAAATGCCAATTCTATTATTATTATCTGCTTTTTAATTATAACATAAAAATAGTAAACTGTTTTTAATAAATTTAATAAAAAAGTTAAAATTAATAATATTAAAATAAGCTTATATCATTCATAAAAAATGAACTTTCAACAGAAATGCTCATTGAAAAAGAAGGAATTTTAACTATTTGTTTATACTGATGGAACTTATTATTATTATAATTTATAGATATATTTATAATCTTTTATATTTTTCTTCACTCTCAATGTGCATTATTGTATTATACTTATTTATGTATTATATCATTATTTTATTACTATGAGTTATTATTTATTATCGTCCTTCTTTCTGTTATAACAAAAAGCCTGGGTTTGAAGATCAATCGAATTAAAAGCTACACACCCGGTCTATGCTGCGTTAAAGATATTTAACCTTGTAATTTTATCTGATTATGGCTACTATTTACTTGCTTGCCTCTCTATTAACACAAGCTCTCAATTTTTAGTAATCTTCTTCTATCCTAATGCAATATTGCATTCAACTGCTTCTTTTTTTCTCTCATATCCTGTTCCTTTTTGGTCTTATTATTCTTTTTATTTTAATTTAAATTTGTTTCTTTTTTCATTATTTTTAAGTTTTTTTGTTAAATTATTCATGCCTGCTTTTGAACCTTTCTCTTCATTTGTGCATTAGGAATTAAAAATTGTCAAGATTTTCGCGTAATTAAATTTATGATAATATCTTATAAAATCGCCAAAAAATTGCCAGTTCACACAACGTCTTGCAACTGTGACATCTTTCAGTATTTCTTTTTCTTTTCAGATTCTGAGAGCTGAGAAATTGGGCCGTGAATTTATAGAAGACAAGCACATCAACTTCCCTATGTCGTCATTGTTGTGCCAGATGCGAAATATATCAAAGTCCTTAATTTACTAACTTTGCCATACAATTTTGCCGGCATAACCATTGGATTTCTCAGGTGCTATATAATGGAGATGAATATCTAAGACTTCAAGGTCACATGAGCTGGAAATCCTCAGTTCAGTGGGTCTCTAATGAGTATTTTGAATGTCTCGTTAAATTCAAGGGATATGAATGAGCTTTCACTGGTAAAGAGTTAGCAGTCGTCAGTGCTTTGCGCCTTTTCGTCAGCAACAGAAACTGTGATATTGCAGTTATTCGGGTGTATTCCGCATGCCTCTAGAAGGGCTATACATTCAAAATACTTCTGTTTCCCTTGTTACATGAGGCATAGATGTATAAACTATAACTGTAGGGGATACACAATGTATGAGAGCAATTTGGATAGAGTCTTAGTTTATCTATTAAATACAGAGAGACAATCTTCTAACCTAATACCATATACTTATTATTCATTTTGAATTTGCACACAGTTTACGCAAATTGTTTTTGTCATGTAAATCTAACTGCAAATAAGCATTTAGTTTGTTTTTGGATATTTATTGTAGCAGGATTTTATTTTTATCTTGGATTAAGTTGTAAATCTTTATTCTTCACTCTCTAATAAATTATTATTTATATATTATTATAGAGAACATTGTAATTCTGTGTATATATAGAAATTTGATATATACAATGGTTCATATGTTTTGTACGTTATCTCCACTAATTATCTCACCTATTAGAGTCTGTATTATAAAATTGTATAATTATTTTTTTATTTTGCATTTGTAAAATTAATATTATTTAATATATAATAATATTAAATTATAATTATCACTTATTCAACGTTGCAGCATAATCAAAAATTCATTTCAGTCAATCCTCAAATAAAAAATAAAATCACCTCAAGTATTAAATCCCTAAAAAGAAAAAAAGAATTATATAACAGATTAAATCATAAAGTCATTTAACAAGTCTAATAATAGACTTGGGATCTGAGGGTTCGATTCCTCAAGTGAACCTTTGGAAGCAACTTCTACGAACAGAATAGGAAGAATAGTAGGTAATAGTGTAATTCTAAAAAGAATATGAAACAGGCATAGAGTAGATTTATGGAATTGTATTCCTAGACTATCCTTTTCATAATCTTATCAATATACAATCTCTCTCATTCTCAACATATAATATCCAGTAACGGATATAAAAATATATATCAAAATATATGGAAACTTGGTCCATGGATGTCATTTCTTCATATGTTTGGATAAATTTCTAATAATCTTTTTCCTGACTTATTTTTGGATAATTTCATCCTGATCTATGTTCAGCTATATTTATTAATAAAGTTTTATGTCTTTCCCTGACCAATTTTTTTTTTCCATAGACTTTCCTGACTTTTCACAAGAAAGTGTGATAACGTCTGATATATATATATAATATATATATATATAATTATTTATATATATATATATTATTATATTATATATTATATAATTATTATATACTATATTATTTAATTATATATATATATATATATATATAATTATAAATTATATATATAATAAATGACATTTATACTGTCTTCACATTGAGCATTATGAAAACATAATAAGATTTATCAGTGATAGGAAAAGTGTCAACTGAAGGCTTATTTATTTATGTACTTTACACTTTTTCGGCTTTGTTAGCATTTGCATTTCTTCTAACTGAGCTTCCTTTTCCTTGATTTTGCTGTACTCTACTCTCTTTCTGATTTTATAACTATAGTATTAATTTATTTTTTATGTCATCTATGCTCAATAAGCATTTTTTGCAATTAATTCGAGTATGTTGGTAGTTCTATATTTCCGCCTTGACATTTAATGAGTCCACCTCAGTGATAGCACAATTTACAAGAGTGACTCTATTATAACCTTTTGTATGTATAATTTATTCACTTAAAAAAGTAACATAGAAAAATGGACAGGTTGTTTGTTTTCATTTCCAAGACCATTGTCAAATAAATATTATATGCAATTTCAAAAACATTAATACGCATATTAATGTATATAATTAAAATATATAATAAATTATTGTCTTGTAACACCTCTTTCCTTTGATAAATAAGATAAACAATGTGTATAAATATATAAAGGTATAAATGTGTATAATAAAGAATTTATAAAAAGTAAAATTTAAAAAAAACAATTATAAAATCAAATTAATAAGAATTAAACTTTAAAAGATGAACAATTAAAAACGAAGATTAAAAAGCGAAGCAAAAAAAACAACGTTTTTTTTTAAAGTCAAGGGATGAAGGAGAGACACCCACTGGGGGAGGCTTATCTTCTTTTGACACCCGGAGGGGGGGGAAATAGTCCAACCCACCAGTAGTTCCCCGGAAGGCCAGAGAGAACCCCGTCACTCCTGTCATCAGTGACGGTGAATAAATCCCTTGGGTAAATTTCACTTATAGTTAAAAAAAATTATAATAAACTTTTCTAAAAAAGAATCTTTTATTTTAAAGGTATAATGAAAAGGTTCGACATGCTAATTAAGTTTAACTTTTATAAAATAACACCTAAAATGAAATTCTTTTTCTAGATTTTTTTTTTTTTACAATTTTACCTGACTAAATTTGATAACCAGCATTCCCAGCAAATAAAATGTTATTCATATTCCCTGGTAGCTGTATAGTTATAGTTTTATGAGAAATGATTGTGGCTCTTCTAAAGGCTGATAATATAATGATATTATATATATAATATTTAATATATATATATATATATATATATATATATTATATTATAAATTTTAAATGTATATTATTATTTAAATAATAATAATTATAATAATAATACATAATAATAATAATAATAAATATAATAATAATAGATAATATGCTCTAGCCACGTATAATGAAAAAAAAATCAATCCCATCAATACTGAATATCCTCCTTCCTGTCCAGAGGCCTAAACGAATAAAAAAATATAGACCCTCTTTGAGAGTCGATTAAAAATCCACACGAACATTTCACTCAAAGGAAAAAAATATAATAAAAATAAAGAAAATAAATTACCAAATAATAAACGCAATGCCCAAAAAAGAAAGGCATCTTTGATGAATTTGCGGTATCCCGATATACTACTCTCTTTGAGATAGTCGAAATCGAAGGTCAGAAAGAAACTTAAGTTTATATATTACTATATAATATATAGATACATTAGATGATTTATAGTATGTAGGCTCATAGTTATTTATTATATTATAGATATATAGTATAATATATTATAATATACGATAATAGAGATATAAGCAGTAGATTTTAATGCATTACAGATGAAGAAAACACATTTTAGATATTTTTTCATTGATGATACGATACGCAACAGAAAGCATGAATTCTTTTATTCAATGTAATAGGAGTTTCAAACTCTATGCTTATCAAATGATGATATATACGACTAAGATAAGTTGTACAGACAGAGCTTGTAGATAAGTTATATAGATCTATATATAGTATATAATAAGTATATAAGAAGTAATATAATAGTATTAATATTATAACAACAGGGATATATAATATATAATAGAGTACATAGATCTAAGAGACGACATGCTCACTGAGTTAAAATGAATAATTTATCTGGTATTTTTTAACTAGTCAGAGTATTTAGTGTAAAATTAATTAGGTACAATTATGAACCAATCTATAAACTTGTATTAAATATAGCTATAAGGTACCGTAATTTACCAAAAAATATAAAAAACAAATGAGGGCATTTTTAATTATTCAAGGTCAAAGGTCATTCACAATTTTTTTATTATTTTGACCTTTTAGGTAAAAAATGTATAGAATAAAAGTTGTAGAGCTAATCATCAGTTTTAAAATGGTATATTTGTGTACATTTAGTGATTAGAAATAACTAAAATAGGAATTTGTAAAAATATTAGAGATCAAAAAATATTGTTTCCAGATTTTCTTATACCTATAGTTATTTAAATGCCTGTAACTTCTGATACCATGTATGTCCCACTATGAAATTTGGCATGAAGGTTATTAAGATGATGGTGAATATTTGTACAAGAAATGAAAAAAATCAAAGATACTGTGTTTTTTTGTTATTCAAGTCAAACAAGGTCAAGTTCACATTCAACTTTTTTATTTGACTTCTAATAGGTAAAAAATGTAATAAAGAATATGTTTGTACAACTAGATCTTTAGCTTTAAAATACATATGAACGAATATTTTAACACATATAAAATAAGTTAAGGAATTTTTTGGAATTAGGCAGAACCTTAAAAATTGATTTTTTTTCAAAATTGAAGGAAGCCATAACTCTGGTTCTATATAAGATAGAAACGTCAGACTAGTCTCAATCGATTTGTCTCGTTGAGTTCTACCTGCATAAAACATACCATCAAAATCGGTGATTGTAATGTTCAAATTTGAAAAAATATTGGTAGGTTCCATATGGATTTACCCATATATATTGCATAGTATTATTAAAAGAAAAAAATTATTTTATTACTTTATTATTATTTTATTTTATTAAATTTTATTACTAAAAATATTATATTTTTTTAATATACATAATTTTGCCAGAACAATATGAATTGTTGATATCGTTTAAAATTAATTGGATTGTAATAGAAAAATACAATGCAAGCAATATAATTTAAAAAAATACAGAAGTAGATTTTAAAGATAGTAATCCCTAAAAAAAATGAGAAAATTAGCCGTTTAAAATTTTAGGAACAATATTTTTTATATTTTTCTTTAAAATATATGCGTAAAATACACAAAAATTCGTAAAAAAAACTTCAAATAATTTTTTTAAACCATTTTTGCTAATGAAATATTTATAATTTTAATATACTATATATGTGAACTCAAGTCAGTAATACGACCAACAATTCCATTAGTATATTTTTTTTTAGTATAAATCGCTGTGATATGTATAAAAAATCGTGGGGTGAAGACGCCTACTGCAACTACTATTACAGAAAAGATTGTTTTTAAGTACACTATGGTTTTCCACGAGTGCCTATATGTATTGGCTATATTTTCCAAATTTCTCACTGCTTGTTTTTTTATATTCGCTACATTTGTTTTTAGAGTAGAGGCTATATCCTGTGTTATATGAAAAAACGAGGGCTAGAGGGGTGAAGCCCCTCTGGCACTACTATTAGGCGAGTCAGGTTTAAAATCTAAATTCTTAGACAAATCTCCTCACGATACAAGATTTGTAATATGAACACTCATATTATTCTTTTAATGTCTGCTTATTCCGAATTCTCGTGCTCCAGGTCAACAGCTGATTCTAACTGTGTGTAAACAAAGTAAACTATTTGTAAATAAAATCGCGTGGAAATATAGCACCGAAATTCGTGTTAAAAACTGTGTAAAGAATTTCTATATAAGCGTAAAGAACAAATGACGAAACGGTCTTGAGCATAAGTAGATTATGGTCGTAGTGAGCTCCATTTTGTTATTGATCAACAGGCATTCAGAGAAAAAAATGAGACCACACACGCAAGACATACACGTATGATGCTAGGAGGCACCCAAGAGAGCACCGATATGTAGTATCGATATTGATGTATTTGTTTCTCTCATAGATTAATTCCAAGAGAATAAAATATCGATTATATTTTTTTTCCGCCAGCGATATATCGGAATTCGATATATTTGTAACTTTTCAGTATCGAATCAACCGATATATATTTTATATTTTATAAGCAGTTTTCTTTTTTCATTTAAATAACAATTTAAGCAAATGTGTGTATTTTTTTCAGGCGCGTTTGGATGATTGGGACATTTGTCTGACTTTGAGGAGGAGGGGGGAGGGTCAGTATGATTATACCAGAGAGAAGTAAGGCTACAGGCGGGAAGAACAATTTTCATAAAATTTATATAGGCCTACCTATTGCGTATTTTACTTTTCAAATAAAGGCGATTTGTTTCGTTTTGCATTTGTGCTAGAAAAATGCTTAAGTTTTTGTAAGTTTTTGTCACCTTAGCGCAAAATCGTTAAAATTGCTCACCAAACGTAAGGAATTTTCTTTATTCTGTAAGGTTGCTATTTTTAAACAAAATTTTATTCTATATTACATAGGACATATTTTACGTTTGGTGAGCATTTTTTATGATTTTGCGTTTGTTTTCACTAAAAACGAACGAATACTTGAGCATTTTTTTAGCACAAATGCAAAAACGACCAGGATTTAAAGCGTTTTTGATTTTGCACTTGTTTGCTAATGAAATTTTAGTAAACATGCTACAAGTATGCGTTCGTTTTATGTGAATTTTAGCCAAATTAAGTAAAATCTACCAACGTTAGGAGATTTCCTAAATTCTGTAAAGATTGCTCTTCCCTAGGGCTTACGAGATTTAGGAAAATGCTTTAAACGAAAAATGTTAACAAATAAGATGTGCGGCGTAGTAAGTTCGTTGATTTGATGAACTTGTTTCATTCATAGAAATAGCTTTAGGACCGTTTGATATTTTGGCATTTGTGCTAAAGCTGGATAAGATGCGCTAATCCAGTTTAGGCACGATTTCGCGCATAATCGACGAAGGATTGCACCTCCCGCAGGAGGTGAGGAGGGGTGT